>JAODKM010000002.1:6477998-6491806 GCA_026780845.1 Petrocephalus sullivani
TGGTTTTTATCACACTGTGGGGACATTGGGTCCCCACAACGTAATATAAACATGTCCACACACACACACACACACACCCCAGTCACTCACAAGCATACCAACGGGCAATATTAACCTCAGCATGTTTATGGGCTGTGGGGGAAACCGGAGTACCCAGAGGAAACCCCATGATGACACGGGAAGAACAAGCGAACTCCACAAACATGGAGCCATGGCGGCGACTCGAACCCTGGCGTAGAAGAGTAATGCAGGTTACTTGGTCACTTGCTGCATCTGCTGAAAAGGCCAAACGAGATGCCAACACCACAAATCATTACTCTCTCGTCAGAGTTCATTGTGCAGCTGAAATTACAGAGAAAGGGAGGCAGCTTCACCATCATGCCCCGCAGCAGATGTTTGCTTCAGGTAGGCAGTGCTCTGGTCAGGCTCCCATACAGCCAGCCTTTGAGTGTTTGCAGAGCACGCCAAATCCAAACATGTGAATTTAAAATTGAAGGAATGCACAAATGCAAACACAAGATGTTGTATTTGCACAGTGGCATAAGCATATTTCAAAGATGGATTCAGTCAGATGTAATAAAAATTAGGTTTCAGACTGCGAGTACTTTTTGAAAACTGCCATCCTCGGTTAATGGTTTACTCAGGTAGGGGCACGTTGATTTATTTTTTGCTCACAAAGGATATGTGGTCCAGCGTGAATTTAAAGGCATATGTGTCCATCACAGATCGCAAACCTTTTTGGAGGCTGCAGTGAAAGTGCCCCCAAAGACCCAAATGAGGATTTTTTTTTCCCCCTCCAAGCAGTATGGCTGTGAACCTTGCTGATGCATCACTATTAGATTTGTTTTGACAGTGTTCTCCTCAGCTATTAAAATTGCATCCTTTATTTGCTACTCATGGTGGTGCAGTGCTTTGCACAGTTTCCTCATACCTCTGGGGCCAGGGTTCGAGTCTCCATCAGGGCTCCCTGTGTGAGGAGTTTGCATGTTCTCCCCCTTTCATCATGGGGTTTTCTCTAGGTCAGGGGTGCCCAGGGGGTGCTCAAACATACCTATTAAACCTGGTAATTAGCTAATTAAGGTGTGTTTGAGCAGGGAAATCTGCAACCCGTGTTGGGTGCTGGCCCTCCAGGACTGGAACTGGGCATCCTTGCTGTAGGTGTTCCAGTTTCCCCCCACTGTCCAAAAACATGCTGACATTAATTGGAGTTTCCAAATTGCTTGTAGGTGTGAACTGTGTGTGAATGTGCCCTACAGTGTGTGAATGTGCCCTACAGTGTGTGAATGTGCCCTACAGTGGCTTGGTGCCCCTACAGTGTGTGAATGTGCCCTACAGTGGGTTGGTGCCCCTACAGTGTGTGAATGTGCCCTACAGTGGGTTGATGCCACAACCTGGGTTCTTCCACACGCAACCCTGAATAGGACAAGTAGTTACAGAATATGGGTGGATGGACATGATATTTAAAATTTAGATTGATAACTTTGGTTAAGAGTACTGGGGATGTGTATGTTCTAAATGCCAAGGTCGTATGCTCATGTTGACTGTAGGGATGCAGTCTGAATATCACGTGTCCCGGAAAATTAGACAATATTATCGACAGCATCATTGAAGTTCGTTAAGCGCTTATTGGAAATGTTTCGAGCCCTGACATGGTAAGATCAATGGGATTGTTACCATTTACAGTCAGTCTGAGACCTGGATCTTTTTGTATGCAATAACAAGTGGATGTTTTGTGCAAAGGCATGGAGCTGGTGGTATACATAACTGACATTTAAGGGGCGGTCCGACCTTACCTGCTCACCTGTGATTTCCCAGTCATTGTGGGTCTGTTCTGACTCCCTTCTGGATGCTTGTGTTGGAAGGCAGCATTACCGTCATTGTGGGTTTAATATTCATAATACTTGCACACTCTTGTGCACAGAATCACAAGCAGATTGTTTGCCACTGCCTCAAAACAGAAGAGCGATTAGACATCGTATGATTAGACATCGTATGCCCTTACGGTCTGCTTCGCACGCGTATTGTCAAGGATGAGTAGAAATTCCATCTTATGTGCAGAGAAACTCTTAATGGCTTTGCTTTCTGGTTCATCTACGTTTAAGATCAAGTTAAGAAAGGGAAAATTGGACATTATAACATGTGGCATCAAGATACCATGGATATAAAAAGTGCACACACCCCTGTTAAAATGCCAGGGATTTGTGATGTAAAAAATGGAGACCGTGATGAATCATTTCAGAATGCTTTATATCTGCTGTATATGTCTTGGTGTTATTAAAGCCAAGTTGGAGGGGGGTTCCTCTGCTCCCCTGTTCTCCTCTGCCTAATGCCAGCTGTGCTGAAATGCTCTTTGAAGGACGTGTTGGGATGGCTGTTATTGGGGGCCATCACGGTGTCCCGTGTCGACGGTGTGCCATGGTGACAGCACGCGTGCCGCTCTGCATCATTAACTCCGTTTCACTGGTGAGGTGGAGACGGCCATTACAGGATCTGTAAGCACGTGGGCGATTTCTGCATTTAAGCTGCTGTCTTCCAGAGGGCTTACAATCTTTTATTATTATTATTATTTTAAATTGGACTATCAATTAACATGGCCCCCAGCCTGTCTGCTGACCCCACCTCTGTCCCACCCTGCCTAGTTGGAAGCATCACACATGTCGTTACGAAGTTGTTCTGCAGGTTAATGGCAGAATGCTTTCGGATAAGTCTGGTCATATCGACAAAGGGGAGCGTGGCAAGACCCTGCTCACTTGAGAGAGGCAGCAATGCATTTTGCACCCGGACTTGTGAGACTGATCAGATGACAGGGGTGTAAACATGCATTGGTGGAACAGCCTTTCACAGTTCAGGGCTTGTTAAAATGTCACCTTAGTATGGAAAATGTTCTGCTGGGGATGTTTTTGCCCATTGAGTGCTTTTTTTTTTTTTTTTTTTTGTTCTTTTTTTGGTTGTGCACATAGTGATATCCTAGAGCAGTTGAGTGATATCTGGCAGGGTGCTGATAGGAAGCAAAAACGTGGGCTGTCTGTGGGTCCATGAGCACCGGGGCCCTGGGATCTGTGCCCGGTATTGCTGTTCCTTAACAGTGAGCAGCATGATGACTGAGCAGGTCCCTGTGTTTGTCATGTTTCCCCACTTGCAGTGACTCTTCTTGGCCCATTAGCTCAGCACTCAATGTCTCCTGGGCCTTGTGGCTCTAACTCTGCCCCCCCAGGTGTTCCGGACCGACTTCATCACCGCTATGAAGCTGCCGGACTCCGCCCAGCTCAGCTCGGATGACTTCTACGTGCTGTCAGACCCCTGGCGGCAAGAGTGGGAGAAGGGGGTCCAGGTGCCAGCCAACGTGGAGGCCATCCCTGAGCCGGTGGTTAGGTACGAATCCCCCCTCCGTGCTGAAGCGCCAGTCACATGCCAAACGTGTATAAATATGCACAATAGTTAGAAGTGCTTGTGGCGTAAAATGTCCAAAATAGTCTATGCAAGCAGGCACATGTCACTGTAGGATAAACTGGGAATTCATTGGGCTGGATTTCAAGCACATTTCCCAATGCCTAAGAGTGAACCCCCCCGTGCCAGTTTGAGCCGTGTAGGATTTAGGATTCGTCCCTCTGCGTTGTGAGAACTGGGAACTTAACTGGTGACTCGTCAAGGCCTGTGTTACCTGCCTCTTCACAGAGAAGTGTGTGGTTTTGTCAGGTCAGGTTATTTGTATAGCACAGCTGACCAAAGTGCTGTACAATGACCAAATTAGAAACTTATCCCATTGGAAAAAGCAAGAGAAAAAGACATTAAGTGGCACCATAAAACAAAAGCAAATCTGATACACAAATGGATTAAAATAGGGACAAATTAAATATGTTAGTCTTAATATAGTGTGTATATAAAAAAAAAAAAAGTATGACCCAACGTATGCTAATGCATAGCGATGTGTTTTAATATTTAAGATTTCTATTGCAGAAGCAGACCTAACAGACAGGGGAGGGCTGTTCCAGAGTTGGGTGTAGAGCACAGAAAAGGGCACACCCCCTTGGGTTTTAAGTGTTTTTGTGTTTTTTTTGGGACTAATTTTCATTTGTTCAGCTGGATGTTGAATTGCCTGTTCAGTTGAGTCTTCCATCTCGAGGGAACAGACACCCTGGGGCGCAGCCTAATCCTGGTTTTTCCGACTAGGAGGCAGACATCTCTCGGGGTCAGCCTTCTATAGCGATCGACAAACTCACACTGCGCACAGCGACCGACTCCTTTGTAGCCGTTCAGGTTTGCCATGTTGGGCTGAACGACACACAAAGGTCAGGGAAAGCCATGTCGAGAAGACTGCGAGGACAACAAAATGTCACACCGCTCAGTAGCCTTAGAAAACTGCCATTGTGACACATTCCTCTGCAGTTTTGGTCTGTGGTGGTATATCGTTTCCCAAACCCATCCTCTAGTATGTACCAAACTGGTGGTTTGTCATTGGTTGTTGAGTAAATATGAGAACCGAACCATCATGGCATGAACTTTGAAAGACACGTCTAACCCTAACCCACCTCTCCACCACCACCGGAATGGAAATTCTTAAATTTACGGGTGTGAGTTTTTCAGCTTGAACCATGGAGCTGCCATCTATGATGTCATGAACCTTGTGAGGATGCCGGTTGTCTTTGAGGTGTGGAGAGCAGATCGGAAGGGCTGTTCACCCCTGAGCACCGCACTAAACCCGCACCGCATGGGATGTGAGCCCCGCCCTAAACCCGCACCGCATGGGATGTGAGCCCCGCCCTCTCGCTAACGCCATTGCTCGAGCTGCGGTGCAAGACCCGCCCTCCACACCGCTTGTTTGTTCTGCATAAACAGCAGTCACACCCTGCCATGCTAGGGCTTGGTTGACTACCAGTACATGTTTAGACTTTCTGTGGGACATCCAGTTTTCTAGATTTGTGTCAGTTTGGTGAAGGCCTGCATTACTTAGGTCTGCCTGTGAGAGTCTGCTTTTAAGGGTGAGGTGTCTCGGGCTAATGTATCATTGTGCTAATCTGCAGTGGATGAACCCTGTCTTCAGTTTGTCGGCGTGTGTGTGTCTGGTCGTCATCCCCGATGGAAAGCTGCTGTCGAATGGCTCTTTCATCTTTGTTTATATTGCATTGAGGTTTGGTGTCCTCGCCCTCTCCTGCCTTGTTTTCACATCTCCTCTGCTCTGACTCACCCACATCTCCTCTGCTCTGACTCACCCACATCTCCTCTGCTCTGACTCACCCACATCCCAAATGGCATTTTTCCCCTCCCCCGAGTGACTTCTTGGCCTGTCCTGTTCTTCACTGCCCAAGCAGTCCAGAGGAGGTGTGGCTGGACATTCAGGCTGAGGGGAGGCTGACACTCTTCTGTCACTGCCTTGCCTGGACACACCTCTGTCTGTCTCTCTCTCTCTCTCTCATTGTTCTGCTGGCCCCGTTCTTGCTTTGCTTACAGTCTATCTAATTGCAGCCTGTAGCATTTTTTTGCCTCTCTTCGAGGTGGGTGCAGGATGTCTTCCGAAAACCAATTCCCCTCAGAAAGTGGGCAAATGGAGCATTGAAGCCGAGGCTGTGGCAGGGAGCAGTTAGTGATCTTCCGGCCGTATGGGTGCCTGGTGCCTAGGTAGGCTTGTTTAGGCCTGCTCTGTTGTGGCCCTGCTGGCCATCTCTTTTGACACAGGCTCTTCTGGTGCGTTCTGCCACTTTCGGCTGCTAGAGCTGTAGTTTGTGCATTAGGGAATGCTGCCATTTTTAACAGGAATTAGTCCCTTTCTTTGTCTACTTTGACAGCTTCAGATCACTTCCAAGTGGGCAAAGGAGTTAATAATCGTGCTTTATCTAGTAGCTGGCCGCTGCCGGAAGGATGTGAGATTTGTCAGTCAGCAGAGGATCACCCGTGACCTTTTCTGAAAGCTGACCTAGATACCCGGCAGCTCGCCCCGCCTTCTCCACCCCGACAGCTCCATCCCTTTTTTGTTTTGCTTTCCGCTCGCGTGCCGGAAGATCTCTTCATTTCGTCGATTGTTTGCTCCCCATGTGCTCAGGGTGGCTATGACTCCTCCTTACCGCGTTCCTTACCGTGTTCCTTACCGTGCCTTGAAACATGCTTTTTGATGGAAGACATGGAGACACTGAAAGGCATGAGCACAAGCACTCTGCCCCCAGGATGGCAGAGGAGATGCGTGCGTGTGTGTGTCTGTCTCTCTTGTCATGTGCCTGTGGCAGAGGAGAGAGACTTGGCGTGACGGCACTGTCCCCCACACTGCATCCTCACACGGCCACTGGGGCAGACAGGGGGATGATGGAGCTGCTGATGGCAGTTTTGGGGGGTACTGGGTCTGCCTGACATTGCCATGAGTGATCTCTGTGCCAATGGAAGCTCTGCCAAGTACAGGGAAGTGGTGCGTTTTGGGGTAAGATTAGGATCATGCCCTTTAGCCCTTCGGCAGAGGGTGTGGTGATGTTTTGTCCTGTACCTCCTTCAGTTTTCAAATGGAAGCTTTTAATACAATACATTCGGATTGGAGGGGAGCTGTCAGCTTGACGCTGTCAGCGCTGAGCTAATTACGGGACGACGTGACAGCGTCCTTCCTCGTGGCTCAGGTCTCTGCGGCCCGGTGATTAACGGAGCACTAATCTGTGCTCGTGCTAATGCACTTGGGAGGTGCTGCCGCCGCAGGTGTGATCAGTGAGCGACGGCGTGCGTGGCGTGAGCTGAGCCTGGCCGCAGGGGACTGGTGTCCTTCTCTGCAGTTACTCACACCAGCACCTGCTAGCGTGTCTGTTCTGTGTGTCTGTGCCCCGAGGCTGTAGCCAGCACACACGGGAGGGAGCATGCGCGTGTAGGATGAACATGGATTTTGGGGCACAAAGGCAGAACAGCTGTTTTTGAAGGAGGCAGGAAGCTGTTAGTTCTCTATGCTGGAGATGGTGGCGAGTATCAGGCTGCCAAGGTAGCTGGGCTGGTCGGCTGCAGGGCAGCTTGACTTGCGATGCTGGCTTGATGCAGGGCTGGCTGGTTGGCTGGCCTCCATGCTGTTTAGTTGCAGTGCTGATTGGCTGCAGGGCTGGCTGGTTGCTGGTTAGTTCCTGGGCTGGCTGCAGTGCTGGTTGCAGTGGTGCTTGGCTGCATGGCTCGCTGGTTGCAGGTTGCAATGGTGCTTGGTTGCAGGGCTGGCTGGACAGCTGGTTGCAGTTTTGCCGGGCTGGCTGGTTGGAGTGGTGCTTGGCTACAGGGCTGCCTGGTTGCAGTGGTGTTTGGCTGCAGGGCTGGCTTGTTGCAGTGGTGCTTGGTTGCCGGGCTGGCTGGTTGCAGTGGTGTTTGGCTGCAGGACTGGCTGGTTGCAGTGGTGCTTGGCTGCAGGACTGGCTGGTTGCAGTGGTGCTTGGCTGCAGGGCTGGCTGGTCGGCTGGTTGCAGTGCTGGTCAGCTGCAGGGCTGATCGTTTCTGTTTGCCGGTGGCCCTGCAGTCCTATTTACTGGATGACTGGAAAGCTCTTTATTTCTTTGCACTGCAGTGTTTTTAGGGGGGAAAACAGTAGAGAGGGAGGGGGAGTGCGGAGCCCTTGAGCGGGGTGCTGGCAGGGTGCCCGAGCAGCCCTGGGCGGCCTGCCCTCCTCCCAGCCATAACCTCCCCTCAGTCTCCCTCTGCCTCTGTGGAACAAAACCCGTTTGGTGGAAAATGTGAATGAAAACAAACTCAGCCTCTGGAAAAAAGCTTTATTTTTTTCCTAGTTTTAATTTGGCTCTGCACCTCCCCCCGATCTATTAAAGCCCCCACCCCCAAAAATGTTTGCGCATCATGTTAATGGGTGACAGAACTTGGCATAGTTTTTATCCTGGTACCCTGCCTTGGCTCTGTGTGTCTGTGTGCTTGCGTGCCTGTCTGTGTGTGTGTGTACGCATGCACGCACACCCCCATCTCTGCTAACACAAGCCTGAAATGTGGATGTTAACAAGGTGGCGGCCATATCCATGACAGCGGGCCTGGGATTCCAGGGGCGACCACATTGGCATATGAAGGAATCCCGAAATGGCAGCCTGGTGGACGAGCCTGTTAACCCCTGTGTGTGTCATTCGGCTGTTGTGCACAGCTGGCTGTGTTTAAATACACTTTGCTGCTTACCCACGTCGCTCTTTTACAAGAATGTTTTGCTTTTTTTTTTTTTTTCTTCATACTCTTTGTTTCACAGTATAACCTTTGGCACATTGACTGATCCAAGCTGACTCATTTGCAGAAAAGGTTCTTAAGAATGTTTTTTGTTTGGCACGGTGTCAAGTCACAGCTTGGTGTTTGTTCTGGGTGTTATTCTGCGTGCCCCATTGGTGCAGGCTCTGTGAAAGGCTGGGCTCTGGAGATGAGAGCCAGGTGCCGAAGCAGCTGGTTGGCCTTGGGGAGAAGGGCCAGTGGGGGGGTGCCGGCAGGCGCAGACCTGGGGAGGTGGGAAGGAGGCTGCTCCCTCCTCCTGAGACTGGAGTCCGGCTGGTCCGATCTGGGGCCCTGGGCTCTGCACCATCATGGCCCCCCAATTTAAAATGAGTTTATTTGCTAAGGAATAAATGAAATAGATGAAAACAAAGGATAAAGATGTGGTTCTAAACAGAGGACCATGTGCACAGGTTCACCTTGCATTTCTCACATACACAAGCAAACTTGGAAATACAAGCCCGTCAGACCTGAAGGGCATCTGCTAGAGTCAGTGTGGAGGAATCAGCCTGCCGTCCCAGCAGGCTCCTTCTGCATGTGCCATTCGTAAGCAGGGATGTTTCTCTGTTTTTGGGAGATGCTGGAGATTTCCCTTCTCCTTCCCTGAAGTTGGTCCCTATCCTCTGGCAGCCCAAAGCCACACCTGGGTGAGCGGTTGCTGGCAGCAGGCACACAGGCCCTGATCTCCCTCCCAAAGCCACATTGCACCCCTCCCCCCATTTTTCATTTCTTTGGCTCGTGCTTTTCGATTCCTCCATTCCAGCAGCCTAGAATCCCTCTGCCCCTCACCCGCTGGCTCAGTCCGGTGGCTCCCCTGCGTCCTCGCTGCCTTTAGCTTGGGAAGTCATGCCTGCCTGCCTGCCAGCCAGCATGATCCTGCCTCTAAATATATTGCCGAACTCTGCTCTGCACCTGCTCCACCCTGCCCTCCTGCTTTCTCTGCTTACCCTCTTCCTGCTTGGGCTTCCAGCGGCATTTACTACCAGAGTGTGGTTCTAAACTCTGGTTAAGCACGTTACAAATGGATCTAAACACTCTTGCTGCCGGCAAGCCTTGTGATTGCACTGCCCTGCCCAGCTCATCCACTTATACAGTCATTTTTATGCTGTGTTGCATGGAGGTAAGCAGTGCAATTGGGTTAATCCACCTAAATGCATTAAGGCTGCCTGTTTCCTCTCATCTTCAGCTTGATTATACTCACAGCAGCACCCTTCTGCACCCCGTACACCTGTATTAGGTGGGAGTGTCTGGGGAGAGCTGCTCCGTCCTGCTGATCTTCAGGCCGCTCTCTGATGCTGTAGTGCTGCATTAAAGGGGCTTTATGTCAGGCTGCTGTAGCCAGCACATATGCTGGATCTGGTGTCTGGGGAGGTGCACGTAAGATGCGCAGTCAGGCTGCGTTTGCCGAAGCTGCCACCGGGATGGTAAGTGGATCCCGGGAGGGCGCTCGCCGCGAACACGACATTCACACTTTGCGCAGTGAGTGAATAAACAGGGGGCGTGCAGGTGTCGTCCTTAATGCACAGTCAGCGCGGCTCACTTCCTCCCTGTTCTGCTTTAGAAATCAGCAGTGCTGCCCTGTCTTTGCCCGCCTGTGTGGTTTCAGGTTTCTCTGCACAACCTCTCCTGCTCGGTGTCAGGACTGATGGGGCTGCTTTAGCAAGCATGCCAAATGGCCCGCCCCCACGCCGCGTAGCTCTGCTGCGGTCGCGACTCAGATTTTGGAGTGCTTCCCATATCCGAGGCGAAACCTTGCAACACAGAGTGACTGATCTCGTGAGTGAAGGCACTGCTGGTCCCCTGTCCCCCCTGTAAAGGCTTGACTGGGTTCCTTTAGCTCTCAGAGCGGGCACTCGAAAGTTTGTATTCTCAGATTTTGTATGTATGAAACCCTTTTCTTTCTGAAGTCTGGCTGTGCCTGATTGGCTCTTCAACTGCCTAAAGGCTACCTTTAGGTGACTGTGATCTTTATGCATAATGACTAACATGGATCTGACAAGTAGCTCCTGCTTTTTCGTGTGGCATCAGCAGCCAATCCGCTTTCTTGGTTCCTAGTTCTGTGCTTGGGTACCAGGGGTCCTAAAGTTAAACTAGGTCAAGAGAACCATTAGAATGCGCTCGGCCCGCTTAATTGTCTTGGCTCCTGTTTCCATTGGCTGGCTTGGGTCCTTCTGAAATTGAGCAGCGATTTGTCGTAGAGGGCAGTACAGGGTTATTAACAAGGCTGACAGCCGTCTGGCAGGCGATCCTCCGTGATGTCAGTGTACTGCTTGCTGGAAAGCAGTTGTGGGGGGAAGTTAGCAGCAGAATGACGGGCTCCAGTCCAGCTCATGCGATGGTGGGGAACACAACATGCACGATTCCCTAAACGGTGCTGGAGTTTAACTACGGCTTGGAGCTTGTTTCTGGGTGGCATAGGATTGGGTGTTTACTGCAGACATTAATAAACATCTGCGCGCTCCTGATCTGAGTGTTAGGGGACTTCCTGCTCTCAGACTGAATGTTGCAGGTGTTGAAAGCAACGTCTTCTGGCAACCTCAGGGTGTTCATTTGCTGAGGTGCTTAGCCCCTTCCTTGTTGTTACTGCCGTTGTATTAGGACAGTCTCTAAGCAGACCTTGAGCTACCCTGTCGTTCTGTTAGGTTACTATGCATTGCTTGATCTTGGGCTTACTCTGCTGTAGAGTCGTGCGTGCATGGAATCTATACATTAATTTAAATATCTTTGTGCTTTTTTTATCCAGCTGTACTGATATTATGGAGATTTTTCCTCTGGTCTACATCTCCTGTAAAAGTTAAAAAAAAAAAAAAAAAAAAAAAAAAACTTGGCATGTGTTTGTGCTTGACACCCCGATAGCCTGATGAGTGATGACAAGTGTGTCCGTCTCTTTCTGTCTCCATCTGTGTGTCCCGGTGCTTGCAGGGTGCTGCCCGGGGTGAACTGGATCCCCTTCTACTCGCCGTCTCCCAGCCAGCCATTCGCGGAGCCGGGCCACACGCAATCGCAGCCTCTCAATGATCCAGTCAGCCTTTACGACCTGGACGACCTGGACGTGTGCTGGCTGGAGCTGGTCAATGCTGAGTTCAGAGAGCTGGGTGAGACCCGAGTCATGCAGCCTTCTGCCCTTCCCTACCTTCACCGTCTGTCTCTGTCTGTCTCCTTCCACGCCCGTTGTCTTGTGAAGGTAACAGCTGCTGAAATCCTTTGTGATCTGAATCCACAAACAGGGATCGAATTTATATCAACTTCATTTTGATGAATTGGCAATATTGGAGTTTAGACTCCCCTATCCGGCAACCCCGATAGGCAATACAAGCCTGTCAGACCTGAAGGGCATCTAGTTTTCCATGTTACCTGTCTCTGTCTTTATTATTAAGCTTCAGGTCAATGGTTATCCCCCCAGCTATGGAAACGGCAATGCTAGTTGTTTTGAAGGTGCGGAGTCTCCTTTCAGACGGACGCCTGCTAAGGCTGGCAGTGTGACTGATCGCTGCTCTCTGCAGCCCCTTCCTCTTTGCGGGGAGAGTTGTCTTGGCAGCGCGACCGACTCACACGGCAAAGCTCTTACTGAGCTCAGGCCCAGCGGAAACGGAGAAAGGGGGCCGGCAGCGGATGGTCGGGGAACTCGGGAGTGACTGGCACGTCTCTCGGCCCGGGGATTTTCCTGTGGTTCTAACATGAGGCACCTCACCCTGCAGTGCTTCACTGGCAGCGTCTCTCCATCCCTGTGGTTCTAACATGAGGCAGTGCTTCACTGGCAGCGTCTCTCCGTTCCTCTGCAGCGCTTCCCGAGCTGGACGAGCTGACGATGGAGCGCGTGCTGACCAAGCTGGAGCGCCTGTGCGAGGAGAACATGCAGCTGACCATCGAGTCGGGCGAAGGCCTGGGCATCGAGTACGACGAGGATGTGGTGTGCGACGTCTGCCGGTCCCCCGAGGGCGAGGACGGCAACGAGATGGTCTTCTGTGACAAGTGCAACGTCTGCGTGCACCAGGTAGGCCGCGTGTGCGCCAGGCCAGCGGCTCCCAGGGGGCTCACAGGGTCCGGTCTCCTCTCTCACATGTCATTTTCCCACTTAGTGGTGCTTTAAGGTCACTGTTTTTCTAATAGGGTATGAACCATCCATTTTATTTTTGTGTTTTTTTACTTTTGTGGAAATAATTACTATTTTCTATGCAACTTTAGAATACAGCTACCCTTATAAAAGGCCTATGAATGAGTTGCTGGTGAGCATGAGCGCTGTTGTAAAGCGTTACCCCGTTCTCCTCCTGATGGTGCCGAGAGTCCTTGTCAGCCCTGATGCCCTGGGCGCCGCGGCCCCTTGAGGACGACTCGCCTTCTCTCCCTCTGTCTCTCGCAGGCTTGCTACGGAATCCTGAAGGTGCCCCTGGGGAACTGGCTGTGCCGCACCTGCGCTTTGGGCGTGCAGCCGAAATGCCTGCTGTGCCCCCGCAGGGGCGGTGCTTTGAAGCCCACCCGCAGCGGCACCAAGTGGGTCCACGTCAGCTGCGCCCTATGGGTCCCCGAGGTGAAGTGGCGCCCCCTACAGCTCCGTATGGGAGAGGCATCTGTTTGTCTGTCAAGTAAAATGTTTGCGCTGATGAGATGGAACGAGGGAGGCAGACTTTTTTTGCGCAAATTTTTATGTAGCTCTTCTGTAGGTCTTGCAAAAAAAATTTAAAAGAAGATTCTCAGTTAGATGATCAGTCTGCTGTTGGTGAGTCGTAATTGGATTTGCTGTACTTTGGTTCTCCCCCATCAGACAAAATGAACACTAAGAATGTTTTAATCATAAAAAAGAGGAGAGACTTTCACAGCTGTCTAGCGGGCACTCCAGTAAGTGTGCAGAGTCTGAATTAGCTTTCGTTTTATAGGCTGATGGACGGGAGGTGGCTGTGCTTGCCTGGAAGCTGTAAAGGGGTTGTAATATTTATTTAAGCCTGTTTTTATGGGGGTGGGCTAAGGAGCACATACCGAATGTCTGCTGGGTGACCTCTATTGCCGGGACGCTGTTGGGTCAGCCAGTGGCTAGGAGTTTCTGCCTGGTCTGTGTTCTGGAACCTCCGATGGGCTTTTACGAGCTAGGTGCCCTTGCCGTGGCTTTGTGATGCTGTGCGCTGCTCGGGACCCTTACCTGGGACTAGACAGGTGTGCTGGCACATGCTGCGTTTCCGTGAGCCCCGGTGTCCACCCACCACATGCCTCTGTAACGCCGTCCGCCACTCGCCCTCTCCAGGTCAGCATCGGCTGTCCGGAGAAGATGGAGCCCATCACCAAGGTCTCTCACATTCCCCCCAGCCGCTGGGCCCTGTCCTGCAGCCTCTGTCGGCAGCACACAGGCACCTGCATTCAGGTATGCGTCCTACTCTACCTCCTCACTCCCGCTCTGCCCCTGCAGATAAACACGAAAATGTGTTTCTCAACACCACAGATCAATGAACAGCATTTCTGAGGGCGGGAAAAGCCACTGAGGCGTTTCCTGCAATACCTGATATTTCTGCCCTTTGCCAAGATTAAAGGTTAATGGGGAAACTCCATCCATCCATCCATCCATCCATCCATCCATCCATCCATCCATCCATCCATCCATCCATCCATCCATCCATCCA
>JAODKM010000002.1:6498850-6516615 GCA_026780845.1 Petrocephalus sullivani
AAAAACGATGGGCTTCTCAGGCTTCAAAAGTCATGTATCTGAATGGTCTGCACGCCCCCCCCCCCCCCCCAGACCCGTATCAAAATGGTTTTTTTTTTAAAAGGAGGGGGGAGGGAAATGGGGGGGGGTGTGCTTGGTGTTTCCATTGTGGCACCCGCAGGGCTGGATCTGGTCAACGGCAACCCACAAACTCTGTTGCCACTGCTAACCAGATTCCGCCTTGAATTGCAGTGCATCATCGAGTAATGAGCGCGGAGGCCGGGCCTGGCTCGATGGCCGTGTGAGGTTTCTTGTGAGTTTTGTTGGTGCAGTGGCAGTGCTGACCCCTTTGCTTTTGGTCTTCCTGTGGCTTCCATCCCATAGTTGCTGACAGGACCAGTGGTCGACCTTCCTCAGGCTTCGCCTCGTGGAACTGGCCCAGCCACCCCAAGCCACAAAGGCAACCCAGCCACAATGGAAAAATGTTCATGTTGGTTAAAAAAAGGGTCAGAACCGTTACATTTGTTTTAAGACTATAAGGATTTGAATTTTATTAAGTGCATTCTATTTCTAATGGAAAGCTCTGGAGGACAATTATGTTAATGCATTTAATGCATATGTATGTATTCAAATGTATATTTTTAATTAAAGAGCTATTAAATGTGTCCTTGTGCTGTGGGGGATCTGGGCATGGCTCGTCATTGAAGTGAAGCCCCTGCTTGGTCTGTGATCTCGCAGAAATTCTCAACGCTCTGGGCTCGACTGGCACGCCGCGGCTCTGCGCTGCCCGTGGAGTTTCTCTCTCTCGCTCTTTTGTTTTCACGATGTCAGTGAGTCCCAGGGGACGGGCTCAGTCACCTTCCCCGGCATTCCCTTCAGCTGTGGGCTGATGGGGAGCCCAACCCCCGCGTACCTGATGGCTGCGTTGGCTGTGTGCCTGCACACAAATCCGGGGAAATTACCATTTTTTGAGATCGTCGTAGAAATGACCTATTACAGCTTTTTCTCTTTCCCACACACGCGCGAGTGCACACACACATTTTGTATAGCTTTATACACACACAGGTGCACACTCTGTGTGTGTGTGTGTGTGTGTGTGTGTGTGTGTGTGTGTGTGTGTGTGTGTATTATATTAAATAAATAAATACACACACACACACACACACTGCCCACTGCCCACAACCGAAGTGTCATCTGTAAGAATACTCTCCAGTTTTGGGCTGGTTGAGAGCAGCGTGATTTTAGGGGTCGACTGACTGTCTAATACGTCGTTACTCTTCAGCAGAGGAGTTAATGAATAGTAATGAACTTGGGACAGTGTTTAGCTGAAGCTGAGCAGGGCTCCGCCTCCTCATTTGTAGCCTGCACAGAAGCTGCCTTCTCAATGAAGAGTTGTTGTCTGACCTACTTTTCCTCTCCCTCCCACCTTCCGACATTCTCCACCGTTAAGCTAAAAATTTCAGCTTTCGCCTATGATGAAATACTTGCTCTGCCTTCCAGCTGCCCACTAACCATTTGCAATGCAGTAACTCGCTTATAATAGCCTGTCAAGCTGCTGTTTACAAAGCACTGCATTAATGAAGCTGCTGCATTGACCTATTTGATTGGGACAAAGGTTCGATTAACCTGCAACTCGTTTTAAAAAAATAATGTGTCTCTGTCTGTATGTAAAATATAGCAGACAATGGATGTCGATGTTCGCTGTGTAGTGATCTGTGATCTACATCCCTGAATGTGACAGAGGCTTAGTGGTGCACGATTATTTGTTAATATTTGGTATTTGTTAAAAATCAAGACCTCAGCATCAGTCTAACGGGTTCGTTTTGACCGATTTATTACTGGCCAGCATTTTAGACTTTAGTCAGTATTGCGAGTTAGTAGCACCAGAGCTAAAGACGTACACATAAAGTAACAGAGATGAACAGCCATCTTCCACAGTGGAGGAAGGGTTTTACTGGCTCAGAGCAGATGGAAGAGGTTCCTTACTCCCTGACAGGTTATTTAGTTATTAATAATAATCTGGCCTCCCGATTTTAATAACAATGTAGTATCCTTCCGAGAACCCTCCCTCCCCTGCTCAGCAGACTAACTTGTGGTACAAATTTAGTCAGTTACCAGTACTGGTTACTGGTATTGGTATTGGTAATATTAAGTAAAAGAGATCAGCCAAAATTTCCCCATCAGTGCACTACTCCAAATGCTGGATATAGCTGGGAGGCTTCTTGTGATTGGGTGGTTGGGAGGTTCATTGTCATTAGGTGCTTGTTAGATCAGCAGGTATCTGATTAGTGGAGCAGGAGCCTTGTGAGCTGCTTGGTCGGTGGGAAGATTGGCATGGTCATCCAGCAGGCAGACTCACCTTATCAAAGGGTATTTCTGATATGTGTTTGGTCACCTTAGCTGGCTAATTGAGTCTCCTCCTGATGTAACAAATCATTCATGGCATCAGGCTTTACCCTTATTAAAGGGGTGTGTGGAGGTTTGACCTGGCTGTATGAACGGTTAGAGATTTGACGCTGGTCAACAGCTCCCATCAATGAACCTCATATTCTTCAGAGGGACTCCTAAGGGATGCATGGTTTGGAAAGGGCCTCACACACATTGTTTATAATGAAAGGCTTGCCTAAAATGTGTGCAATTTCTGGTAGTATTTGGACGTTATATGTTAAAATGTTATTCAAAGGGCATATTTTAATATTGCTGTGGCACCTATATTTTTTGCTGACACTTATGCAGAATAGGTCACGCAAACCTTCATAAGCATTACCGTTGTGAGCAGGCCCAAGAATGCGTGATCATATGTGGGGGCATGTCCTGATTTTACAACGTGTCCCTGTGTTAACTAGGGAGGGGCTTGCATTTCACTACTTTAAACAGTCTTCCTTGTATGACATTTCTGCATTAATTAAAACCAGTGTTTTCTGTTAAGCAGCAATGGGCACAGATTTCTACCCGTTTGTGTGCCTTTTGTTATTGTTGTGCCAAAGAGGAAGTGAGGTCACTTTTTGTGATATCTGAAACTGCATTTGGCTCCTTCAGCACCTAATGAAGGAACAGCTGCTGGGGCCAGATGTGCGGAATGACTGTCTGTCTGCCTGTGCTATGCTGTGCTGTGACCCTCAGGTGTGACATGTCTCCCTGCATGCCCGCGGACAGGTGCGGAATCTGTGCTACATGGTGACGCGCCGGGAGAGGATGAAACGCTCCCTCTGCGACTTGCAGGAGAGAATCCTTCAGCTGCAGATCCAGCTCACTGACGACGACCTTGCAGGAGGTGGGTAGGAAGGCATGCGTGTGAGACATGTGAGAGCAGAAGTCCCTCTCGGGATTTGATCAGCCAGCCTCTTTAAGTCCACTGTCTTAGCTGACTCTTCTACTGAGCCATGGCTACGAAAAGACTATTTGAGTGGTCCACACTGCCTATGCCGGGGAGGTAGATCATCTAACCAAGAATTTGATACCCGGATGAGCAAGTACCAGGTTCTGAGGAACACTCTCTCCACCAATGGCGTACTCACATTCAGGTCACATGGAAAATGGCACGTGCTGCTATTGGAGCACCCGCTTGATGGCTCCATCACAGCTCCAGTCACAGAACACGGTCTGCTTATACCTTGGCTGATTTATTCCAATTTGGCCAGCAGCTTGTCATCCTTCATTAAACATTACTGGATATTTTAAGTAGATGGCCGATTGATTTATTAACACCCCAGACATAAAATTTTATGACTATTGCTCTCCTTCACTGACTGACCAAGGCCAGCATTGGTGTCACATTCTTGATAAAACATCCCACTGCCAGATGTCTCGGGTAGCCAGATGGCGGCGTAAGGCTGGAAGATGCCGGTGTGGCATAGTGCCACGTGTGTACATGTGCTCGACTTTCCCAGCGATGACTCCATAACCAGAGACCCATCTCCTGTGGGACAACAGGAGCTTGTCTGTGAGCTTAGATAATGAATAACTGCAGGTGACACTTACTTGGAATAGCTCATGAACACCTTATGCTGCGTTCACACCACGAGCGCCGAGAGCGTCAAAGTGACCGGAAGTCATTCATTCTCTATGGGAGAGAGCGTCAGCAGCCGTCTAGGAGCGGCGCGGCGAGAGCGTCAAACAGAAGTTGAATCCCAGTCAACCTTATGGTGATGAGCTATGATGCGTTTGGGCGGCAACCAATGGGAATGTAGAGATGCTCGCTAAAGAGAGTGCCGCAGAACACAAGCGTGTAAACTTTTGTTCCGACCCAACCGTTCCCACGCACAATATAAGACATAGTGTATGGAATGCCATCGGGGTATATACCGTGAGACAAAATACGTCTCCACATGGCATTCTTTACTCTCTAGACACAGTAAAAAAAATGCCCGTGGCATAAATCTATGCATTTAAAAAACCCATATAGACTTGCATTTTTATGTTAAAAAGGAACTTTCAATACAAAGATATAGAATTTTATTAAATTATTTTCGACGTGTTGCTGTTTGCGAGGAGGGACGTAAATTAAAATGAGACAGACAAAAATATATATGTTTTCGTGAAAGGAAAGCAAATCGCATACTAATTTTGTCGCTATAGTATTTAAAACAACACGAATTGTCGGTAACTTTAACGTTATTTATTCATAACAGTAGTGTTTGTATTAACACAACTCCATGTGCTTTGACAAATATCCCATCGGCAGTCGACACAAAGACATAATTAAGCTACACATTTGTTTGCTTTGAGGCTGATTAAAAGTTCTCAGAGCCTGGCATTCTGAGCGGCCTTGTCCCCGCCCACTCCATGACGTCAGAGAGCGTCTCCGGCGTTGGCTAGCGTTGCGTTCGGGGCGGCGAGAGCGACGGCTGGCGTCTTTGACGCTCGCGGTGTGAACCTAGCATAACTGTTGTGGGCAGGCCCAAGAATGCGTGATCGTATATGGGGGCACGTCCTGATTTTCCAACATGTCCTTGTGTCAACAAGGGAGGGGCTTGCATTTCACTACTTTAACCAATCAGTCTTCATCATATGACATTACTGCATTAATTAGCATCAGTGTTTTCTGTTAAGCAGCAATGTGCACAGATTTCTGAAGTACCTGCTTGTGTGTGCTTTCTGTTAAGGGAGATGGATACAAAACATGGGAATATGCTTACTTGTAAAGGCTGTGTGGAGCAATGTAAGTGATTTTGTGACTATAATAATAATGACAATAACAAGGCTTGAACCAGCAACCTTGTGATCACAAGCACAGAGGCTTAGCTTGCTGAGCTACACACTGCTCCATGTCTGATGCCCAGATGGCTGAAAGCCTTGAGTTTAAAAATGAGGGAAAAAATGTAGTGATGTCATACAATGAAGACTGATTGGTTAAAGAAGTGAAATGCACGCCCATCCCTTGTTGATCCAGGGACATGCAAACTGCAAACCAGGATGTCAGTATATGGGGACGTGATGAGGAGCGAGGTGCCCCTGGGTCTGGGTTGGGTCCAGCTTTTGATAGTCATTTTATCCTGGTTTAAAGCCTTGGATTTGCGTGCCTATGCTGTGTTTCATAGATGTTCTACTGCTGTTAGTGGCTGAGTCGTACACATGTCATGGGATTTGGGATTAAGCTCTTGGACATGCTAAGCAAAGGCTAAGCAGTTAATGTCTCTTTGGAAGTGTCACAAAAAATTTAAAGAGGAGCAGAGGTTTACGGATGTGCCTTGAGTGGATAGTAGGGGATTAGGTGCTTCAAATATGGCTCCACAGGCTCCTCCCACACCACTTGCAGCCCCCTTAGTCTGGGCCGAACAAGAAAAAGGAGGGCTTTCTACATTATCTGACTTTGCCACTTAGGTGCTTGGGGCAGAGGATTCCCTACCAGGGCCGTCACACCAATGTTTAAAAAGCACAAAAGAGAACCATTCTCCAGAAAGATTTGGGTACATTCCAACTCGCAGGCACTGTGCCTTTTACTTGATTTCGTCTCAGGTGAATAGAGCTCCCTTAACACAGTATACATCCTGCTTTCCTAACATCTTTATTTTGTCCTGTTCATCATGCCTTTCTTGGCTCAGCATTGAGATAGACAAGCTGTACATATCCCGTCTTCAGCCCCAAGTCCTCAGTAGCTTGATGTTCCGCCTTTCGTCCTGCTCAGCGTAATCTCATGGTCTGATGTAAAGCCGGTTTCAATCGAAGGCACTTTGTTTCGTCTGAGCTGCCGTCTCCCTGTTGCAGAAAAAACACTGAAGAGGCAGAAGATGAAACGTAACGGAGTGAAAGAGCGAGGGAAGGAGCGCCGCAAAAGCGGCCCACCGAAGAAGGAGAGGTGGAAATCCGAAAGGGGCACGCTGCTCCGGGACCTGGGTGAGTCCTCGTCTGCTCCTAGCGTACAATCTGCCACTGAGGTGCTTCTGTAAGTGCACATGAAGTACCCAGTATCACTGCACCTGGTCCTCTGGGGCGGTGTCACCCGTCTAACCCGAAAGAACCTCATATTCATCTGCCAAGTGTCAGGCAGATGGCTCAAAGTTGGCTCTACAGGCTCCTCCCCCTGCCACAGGCTCCTCCCTCATGATTTGCAGCTTCCTGAGTCTGAGCCAAACAAGAAAAGGGAGGGCTTTTTACATTATCTGCTTTTGCAGCTTAGGTGCTTGGGGCAGAGGATTCCCTACCAGGGCCGTCCCACTAATGCTTAAAAAACACAAAAGAAAACTATATTTTCCAGAAAGGTTTGGGTACATTCCAGCTAATAGGCACGGCGCCTTCTCCATTATGTCGTCATAGATGAATAGAGCTCCCTTATCACAGTGTACATCCTGCTTTCCTAACATCTGTTTCATCATGTTCATCACTCATCAAACTGCACACCGACGCACTTCTCTCCAGCGACGGTGCGTGGGCCAGAAGTGTGCGCTCGACGGTCTCCCTCGGTGACATTGTCACTATCAGGCTGTCCAATTATAGCTCCTGCGCAATGAGCGACTTGCTGTAGTACGACGTGTGAACGTGTTGCCGCCGCGCCTGCTGATGGTGATGATTCAGTGAAGGCTAATTAGACAGGAAGCTATGGTTTTATTCCAGAGCATCCACTGGCAGCTGGAACTGCAAGGGCCATGTTGGCCCCAGGAAATGGACGACTTGCGGTCGGCCAGCTGAGAGGTGATTCACTTTGCTGAGGCCAGCCATTTCCTTTTAAGGCTGCTGTGTTCTCACTGGTTATTCGCCCCGGTCCCAGCTAAAGCCATCTGCTCTTCTCCTGGGCCATGTCGCCATTCGACGGCTGCCTCCAAATTGCTGGGATGGGGGTCCCGAAAGCTGACTTTGGGGATCTGGGTGGACGTCTGTCGCTCCCACCTGGTCCAAATGCTGGGAGTGTGGCAGAATGCCCGGTGCTTTGATACAGCTCTTAACCAGTGCCTGTGGTCTGCGTCCAGGGAGCCCGACGCCAAAGTCCGGCTCATCTTCGGTTAAGCCTTGTTGCCAGGGAGATGTTCGACACCTTTTGGACAAACTGCCCAGCTTGCGGCGAAGAGGAAGGAATCCTGGCCTATGCTGCTGCCCCCCGTGAGAGCGCAAAGAGTTGTGGGTCCTGTGCCCCTGTCAGGAACCAACCTTCTGCTCCTCCTTTCCATCTAACGTCCTAAGCTCTGAAATTTTCTCGCCATGGGAGGGTTTACCAAAGAGCTACTCAAGGCGGTGTGTGTCCCAGTGCAATCATTCAGGTGCCGGAGTCACCTTCACCAGTATGTCTTTTCCACAAGCTCTCTGACAGGTGCTGAAGAGCATTTTTCCCAAACCACAGATTTGCGCATTAGCGCTTTAAAATATTGCCGTGCAGAAGTCTGTTGTGGTTTTGTAGAGGTGCAGGGCAGGTCGTCTTAATGTGTCTGTATTTAGCATGCAGTATCTTGTGTGATTTTAGGGCTGTCATCAGGGTCTCTGTATTTGTTGGCATCTTTTTTCCATTTAGGTCACGGTTTTCATTTTTTATTTTAACTGAAAACATTTATGAATTGTGCACAGCTTCCTTTCTGCTGTTGCTTTCTCTTGTCATTTTTAATTCTGATTAGCAACATTTACTCAGTTCATCTTTTTTGTATTGTGGGGTTAAATAAAGCCTGTCTAGGATTTAAACATCTCGATTGAACTTGACCAGTTTTTCTTTGCGTCTGTGACTCCCAGGTTTGTCCAAATCCTGTCCGCTGGATGGAGCCCTTTTCAACGGCTGGTTGGCGCAATCCATGCAGATCACGGCAGATAACATGCTGGGCCAGTGGTCGCTGGACGGAAAGCCCCAGGACGGGACGGCCAGCCTGCTGTCAGACCAGCTGCTGCAGGGAGAGGAGAGCCTGCTTAGCCTCATGAAGGAGCCTTCTGTGAAGTCTGCTTGGAAAGTTCCCCAGCTGGGCTGCCCGGCCAGAGCCAAGCCTCGCAGCAAGAGCCACAAAGGCAGGGAGCAGGGCCAGGGTGAGACGCGCAAGGCCGAGAGGTCGCCAGCAACGCCCAAGGCTCCGCCCACGCCTTCATTTAGCCCCTCCCACATGGATCCGGAGCCTTCCTCGCAAGCCCCCGTCTCGAAAACGAACTCCTGCCACATCTCGGATAAGTGGCGGCCCATCACGGTGGCCTCCTCTCGGGAAACGGCCAGAGCCGTAGTCCGGACACGGCTGCCTAGACAGGGAAGGTCCCGAGCGACCGGCCCGGAGCCGGGAGCGGTCAGCGGTCCCGGCCCGAAGGACAGCTCCCTCCTGGACCCCGAGACGGACGGGTACTACTCCGATGCGGAACTGAGCAGCTCTGATGTTCACTCGGGCCATGGCAAGCTCCAGTTCTCCCAGCTTCACTCTGGGAAGACTGACGTGGTCCAGAGGAGTGTGCTGGCCTCCTAAATCACACGGAGTCACGGGCCGCCACCAAGATGGAAATGACTGTGTAGAACCACCTGCCGTCTCCCTTTCTGTTAGCTTGTGCATATCTCCTCTGACTCACTTCTTCACACCAAATCTTTCCCAATCCAAAATAGGACATGTGTAGACTTTAGCCTATGCTAAACTGATGTTAGCCGATGGTCCCCTACCCTGCTTGAGATGGGACACCAGTGTTTTGGCAGAATCGAAGCACGGTCTTCTGCTCTGGTGTGCTTTTGCAGGTCTAGGCTTTGGCAGAAACAACTGCCAGGAGGGCAGCCTCCTGTAGCAAATGCGGCAGACCATGGAATCATGGGGCATTATGAGCTTGCATCCTTCATACGCAAGACCTTTGTTTCTCTATTTGCTTTTTAATGGAAAATCGGAAATGGAAGAAAATGACATTTTTCAAAGAACATTTAAAAAAAGCACAATTTGGTCAACAGGGACGAGTAACATTAGTTACGTGCAAATCCTGCTTTACCATTGTAAATGTTCATACTCGCACGCACTGTTTTGATAAACCCTCTTAATGAATTAAGTGAGCTTATTCTGTCAGACATTTGGTCTTATGGATTAATAATTATTGATTATTACTTTTTTCTTTACAAAAGAGACCCTGAATACATAAAACGTGCCTTCTGTCTGACCCAAAAGTATTTTCTACGTCAATCTTACTGGTTGAATCAGTGCTGAAAATGATTGGAACTCGGACACCTGAAAGGGAATTGACCAACAAAATTGTTATTGCATTTCCTGGTAGCAGCAAATGGAGAGAAGATGAGGAGAACAGTAGAAGCTGGCTGGGCTGTGGTAGTGCCTAACTCACATTCTTCTGCACTGAAATTGGGCTGCTCACAACTGCATGTCGCAGCACGACCGAATCCAAGCCTGCAGTTTCTCGTGTGAAAAAGAAATGGAACCATGAGGGTGAAACATTCCATGTCAGAACTGCCCTGTGCAGTCATGCGATCATCCCTGAACGGATGTGTCATTTTTGTTTTTTGACAAGTTTTTGTTTTTAAACGAGTGTTTGTTTTGGTTTGTTTTATTTTGTGGTCCTCAGTACTGTCTCAGGGTTTAAGAACAAAATGAGATCTGATTTGAGGGAGTAAAGCAGATGCATGTATTCCGTGGCCTGTCGACTGCTCACGCTGCTCTGAAGCGGACTCTGCTGGGCTTTGTGTCTGCATCTCCATGCCAAAGAGCAGTGTGAGGATGTACGTCCTGAGCAGGATCTGACGCTGGGGTGTATCGACATGCTCTGCACAGCTGAAATGTTACTGGGGTGATTGGGGGGCTTGGCAGTCACCAGAACACACACTGAACCTCCAGCTTAAACCGTCTGCTTGGCGAGAGGGTTTGAGGCGAGCGGACTAATGTCACGAGTGGGTGGTAGGGGCAGAGCTGCGGGATGCTCTGGGCGTCACCGTGACACCTGTGCTGGTGTCTGTTTCTCGCACCATTTCTTTTGCTTGAACTGATGCGTAAATTCATTCCTGTGCTGTGGTAGCACTGACATGGCTGCTGTCTTCTGAAGACTGAGACGCTGCTACGGGAATGACGCATGTCCGCTTGTGTTGGGGTCCTCTTGTGATGGAGCTGCCTGCGGGGAGATGGTGCAGCTAATGGGGGAACAGCCTCCCATTGGCTGGGGAGCTCCCAGGCCCCCGAAACACTGGCTAAGAATCGTAGTGTTGCTGATAATGCCAGGCAGGAATGTGTTTTCGCATAGGCATCTAATAGCTGCCTGTTCTCCCTTTCAGAGCAATGCTAGCTATACTTCCATAATGTCAAATGGATCTCTTCTACTGCTTCATCCATTAGGGACTCAATTCTGGCTGCACTGGCCTGCTGAAATCTGGGTTTGTATGCACCAGCTAAGTACAGTACAGCACTAGCAAACTTTTTTTTTTATTCTCTCTGCTTACTTTTTTGTATTGGGCTTTGCAGGTTTTTTTTAGGTGCTTGTGAGCCAGTAGCTAAGTAGCTATACTACAATGCTATACTACTAGCTATACTACTACTACATTATTCTTACAGCTTGCAGTGTACATCTACATATTGCAGTTTAGCTTCTTTAATTTAATGAAAAGGAGGGGTTGGAATAATAAATATTCCCAGAAGTTGCTTCTTTATACTTTGTTCATCTGGAGCTTGTCCTTTTTTGTGTTTTTTTTTTTTTGCACAGAGGGATCAAAGAAACAAAGTACAAGGACAAATAATGACATGCACATGTTGTAGAGACTTCTCTCCTACCCCAGAAAGCTGCCTCGCCCTGCCGGCACGGCCTTTCTCCCTCCTATACGCTCACCACTCGTGGTACTCCCCTTCTGTACCGCTGCTCCCTGCCCCCGTGTTTTGGTAGTACACAGACAGGCAGTCTGTAGGGAGGGAGTCTCCATTTCTGGTGTCTGACAGAGCACATGTCGTGCAGATGTCGATGCTTTTGGCCATGAGGTCAGTCCATTTTTTTTCCATGCTCTAGAAGTCAGATTAGTGAAGTCTGGTTGTTGGTATAAATAAGTGGAAACAAACAAAAGCATGTGAATCTTCAGCTAAATTCCAGCATCCCCCTGTCGTAAGTTACTAGCACTTAAGTGCCTATAACGGTGACTTTTGTTCTGATTGTATTAATTTTAGTCCTTTTTGTTTCTTCTCTTGGGGGGGGGGGCATAGTGGTACCGCTACACGTGTGGAGTTTGCTTGGTCTCTGTGTCATTTCCTCTGGGTTCTCAGTTTTACCCCACAATCCAAAAGTATGCTGGATTGAATAGGAGGTGGATTGGAGTCGCCAAATTGTCCGTTTGTCCTGCCGTGGGTTGGGTTGGCACCTCGTCCTGGGATTTCCCAGGATCGGCTCTGGGCCCCTGCATCGGACAAGCGGGTATGGATGGATGGATAGTTTCTTTTCTGTGCCAAATACACCGTGACGTTTTTACCGCTATACAAGTAATGACCATGTTAAATTCTGAGGTTTCTTAATCAAGAACTCATTGTTAATAGTTGATTGCCCCTGATGGTCCTCAGATTGTTAGGCTTTTTATATTCATTCCTTAAAATCTGACTTTGAGAGTCTGTCTGGTTACTGGGCAATATGGAATAACAATTGTACGAGTCTGTCCGAAAGGTTTTTGGGTTGTCCGGTTTCAGCCCCTAGCTGAATATTGCTGGTGTTTGTCCCTTAATGTCGTTCTCGTTTTCCTTGACGTGTACACTTCCTGAAACATTTCTGCTTTGCCTCATGTATTAATACGATATATTGAATGTTACAGGGTTTTTTCCCCCCTGTTGTTGTTCTTTGTTTCAAAGAATGTTGTGCCATTTGTTAATAGCAAAGAGAACTATTGAAGATATATATTAAAAGAGCTATTTTAAATTATTTTTGCTTTTTTTGCAATATTTATTTTCTTGTATTAGAACCTTCTTTGTAGGAAAAAAAGAAACAAAAAAAAAATGTATTTTTCATTAGTGCAGAAACCTATTTTTTCTTTTTCGGTACATGTTTCATGTTAAGCAATCTCTAAAGCAATATGATGTAGGAGATGTTGTTCCTGTGGCTGTTTGCATGCTGTTTGTGTTGCCTTAAAGATGGCCCGGTTTGCCTCGTCCACGTGTCACCCCTGCAGTCTCCAGCACAGCAAATAAAAGGTTTTCTCTGCTCGGCATTGGCTCACTGGCCCCTTTCCTTACCGGCTTCCCTCTCACACCTTACGTGGAACAAGCTGCCTTATTCCTCTCTGCAGCTGTTTAAACTTTTATGCAAATGGTTCACATTCGTGACTGTTCCCTGCTGGAGGACATATGGATTTTCCACCACACTGGGTACCACTGGCGTAAAAAACTGGTACCGGCGCTGAATGACGGCATGACAACGCCAGGCGGGTTGCGCTGTGCGAAAATTGAAAAAAGGCGGTATTATATTATAGGGCTGGACTATGTGCGATATCAGCACCAACATGGCCTCTTATGCAGATGTGATTCTCACATCCCTAAAACACAGCTAGATTAAGTTCTAAATGTTTCCCTGCAAAATAAGTGCATGCATTTTACTCCTTAGACCTCCCTAACACACACGTATGATTTTTTTTCATCATTTCATGTTTGTTATGTTAGCAACAATTGTTGCCGGTGGGATATAATGGGTTGAGATTAAGGGTTTTTCTTTGACTTAAGTACGGACAGAACACTGAGAGTTTGCTTCCCTTAAACATGTTTACTCTTAGGGGGAAGAGAAGTTCTGGAATTTTAATGATTGTTCCTTTTCTAGATTATTCAATACATGTTTAGAAATCAGTTTAAAGTTCCCCTTGCTGCTTTTGTATGAGCGCTGCATGCGTTCTCTGAGACCATCACAATCATTCTCATCCTTACATCCGTGCTGCTTAAATCATTTATAAATATCCCAGTGTTTATTACAACGAAATGATACCTAGAATATTTTAGTATATTATTCCTTATCGCTGCCACGTCTGTTGTTCACATCTGACCAGTTCACAGCTTAAGCATGGCTCTTTCATTTATCCACGTATTCACTATTTATACTTTTTTTTTTTTTTTTTTGCTTTATTGTTATTTTCTGAGTTTGCAGCTTCTTTTTTCAGGACACCAGTTGTATTGTTTCAGAGGCCGGCTATTTGCATTTTCGGTACTGGAGCTTCTGGTTGTGGTACTCGGTTGGAAGTCAGTGGAAAAGCGAAAGAACCAAAACTGCGGTGCCTGGTGCGGTCCGTCCTACGCTGATTTCAACGCCATTCCTCAGCCATTTTCCACAAGTGCATAAGGCCAATGAGCTTTTTTTATGACTAGCACGTAAATATCACAGTGCATTGCTGCCTTTTCTTGAATAAGAAAAGATTGAAGTCTGGCTTTTTCTTACTTCTGTACGATCAGTACGCAGGGATTTGTAGGCTGCTCTTGAGAACTGGCATAAACCTATATAAATAACGGCACGTACATAACTGTACTGGAAGTTTCACAAGTGTAAGCAGTGTGAGGACAGCGCTGGGACTTGGGCTGCTTAGTGCCATTTATCTGTACAGACCCTTATTTCTTAGTGTAAGCTGATGATTCCTAATGCATTTGTGGCAGAGGGGGCAAGCAGCACCACCATTCCACGCCGTAACAAGCTGGCACTCTTTTGCAGATGGAGTGCACTGGTAACACACATCGTTAGCTAATGTAGTAGCCCTTCCTCACTCACACGTTTGCGCTACATCACCCAGACAAAAAGCTTTGCCTCTAAATGAAGTGACCAGCAGCAGCCTGCCATCCTTGTTAGTGTCTCCCTGTAAGGGAAACAGATTGACGCTACAGAAATGACGCCACGGTGGGTATCCATGTTGTTTCCTTGAGGCCCCATTAATACTGACCCCTTGTGTCTGACAGTGGTACTGCTCCATCCGGCAGCCGAATTTTGTGGGTGTGTCTCCTGCGCAGACAAGTAAGTGCAGTGAAGTGCAATTTCCTTGGCTGAGCTAACAGGTGTAGGCTAATGGCATTTGACAGTAACATTATGCACCTTGATGTAAACAAAATATTTCTTCCTCAGATGTAATCTGTCTGCTAGTTTAGCTGGTACATGTGGCTATGAAGGCTTTGCCTGTGATTGCACCATGCTGGTTCGAGGCTACCTGTTATACCTGTGTAAATGAACAATGTGTCTCCTGTTTGCTGATTTGTTACCGGCAGCCTTTGCAAAAGTGATATTTACCACAACGGACACTTCAGTTGTGCTGGATGTTGTTGCGAATGCCATCTTGCAGTGGCTGTCCATGGAGAATAGAGGAGAGGATTGCAGCCTATTGCATTATCAAGCTGAGGACGTCTGCTGGAAATATTAACTCCGAAGTGTCTTGATGTAATGGTTCCACTGAGTGTGCCGTGACGTACGCCCCCCTCCACCAGCCCTCATATTTAAATTACAGTAAGACTAAAAATGTAACAGATCACTCGGGTAGGCTGTGTGTGGTTTTACTCTGTCTCCTGCAATACTGAGAAATGTCTCTTCCCTGTTCACATGTACACATGCAATGGGAAGTATGGTGCGGTGCTAGAGGTAAGGGTGCTCTTTGATGGGGTGTGCTGTTGTCACCAGCAAAACTACGCAGTCTCTTGGAATTTTATTATTCTAACCCTTTCCTAGCTGAATAAACATCTTGTATCATTTTGTATGTTCTTATTTTGTTGATGATTGGTTTTAGGAAATATTTATGATTGTTGACTTTAAGGGAGAATAAAACAGCTCTAGACACCCGAAGATAATACTGCTGCTTATGTACTGTAGACAGAGATGAACCAGATCATTGTGACCATGCAACAGGGTGATGAGAGAGGTTACTCCTGTGATCATCATTAATGTTATCTGCAATTTCTACCACAGTAGCTCTTCTGTTGGTTCATGCCAGACAGGATAGCCTTCATTCACATCCCACATTGACATTGGAGTCTTGACTGTCCAGCACCCTGTGAGCAGATAATGGATTTTCCCTCCTCAGACTGCGCTCAGTAGGTTCTCACCACAGCCCACCGTGAGCTCTCTGCAAGTCTTGCCATTTCAGAGACGTTTGTCCATTTGACCTCAACTGCCAGCCCCTGGAGGACGGGCTCCCCCTTTGGGTCTGGTTAGGGTTAGGGCTTCCTCTGCCAGCCCCTGGAGGACGGGCTCCCCCTTTGAGTCTGGCTTTTCCTAAGGTTTCTTCCTTCTCGGGAGCTTTTCCTCACCACTATCGCCTCTGGCTTGCTCACTGGGGGCTTTGGGCAGGGATAATGTAAAGCGCTTTGAGACAATGTAAAGTAAAAATGCGCTATACGAATAAAATTATAATGTATTGTGTTGGTGCTGTGATCTGGCCATAACAATTTGGTCATTCAGATTTTTATCCCTGCCCATTTCTTCTGCATTCAACATGTCGAGTATAAGTACTGAAAGTTACCTTACAGTGTAATATATGCCAGACCTTAATATGCACTGTTTTTACAAGATGGTCAGCATCTCCTCACGTGGAGGAAGTGAATTTAAGCTTACAGCCTGCTGACATGTAACTTCAGTCAGTAATTCCTTAGCGTCTGGCATGGCTATCACCATCCATGTTCCAGCTGCTTTCCCTAGATGGCATTGCAGATGGGTCAGCATGGGGCACACAGCTGGGGTACACACTGGATGGGATTCCAGTCCATCCAGGTGTGGACTGGCCATTGGGAAGTTCGGGAATTTACCCGGCGGGCTGATCTTGCCGAGTTTCCAGGTTGATGGCAGGAGATGATTAATGCATAATGCTTTATGTCATCATCAGTGGCCGACAGGGTGATTAAAATCTGTGAAATATGCCCCAAATTGCCGGCTTGGTTTTGTTGCCAGTCTGCTGAGTCCATCACACACACACACATAGACTTTGAGTGGTCTGGAGATGCCAGTTAACATGGCTGGGTTGTCTTTAAACTACAGGGGAGGAAACCAGAGACTACACTGCACACGGCCCTCCAGCGACACCCTGCACTTTTGGGCTCGTCACTACTGGTGCACCAGGACATTAATGCATGCTGCCATGTCCCTCCAGCACCTTTAGGCTGCACCTCTAATCAGAGAATGTACACTTTGCTTGCTTTCCACATGACACACAGTTTCCTTCAGCTTTTCCTCAGCCCAACGACCTAATTAGCATCTCTGGACTGCTCGTCGAGTGAGTGCGAGCGTGTGTGTTTGATGCACCAGCATCCCATCCATGATGTACCCCAACCTTGTACACTATGGCTGCGTTCACATTACATGCCTCATTGTCCAATTCTCGGATCGGATTCACCTATCCTGACAGTTCACACTAATAATAATGTGACCTGTAATGTAAACGTTTCTGTCCCCCATTCTGTAGCTGGTTGCAGCAAATATTCGACAACACTGGCACCACCTAGTGGCTGGTCAAAAGTTCGGTTTTTACTAAAGTGTAACAAAAAAAAGTTTTGCTGGGTTTAAAATATACATATAAATAGATGTTTCTGCAGCTTAATTGGAGTCCACCTTTGGTAAATTCAGTTTATTGGACATAATTTGGAAAGGCACACACCTGTCTATATATGGTCCCCCCATGTCAGAGTACAAACCAATCATGAAGTCGAAGGAATTGTCTGTAGACCTCCGAGGCAGGATTGCCTTGAGGCACAAATCTGGGGAAGGTTACAGAGAAATTTCTGCTGCTTTGAAGGTCCCAATGAGCATCCGTGAGTGGAAGAAGTTCGAAACCACCAGGACTCTTCCTAGAGCTGGCCGGCCATCTAAACTGAGCGATCAGGGGAGAACGGCCTTACTCAGGGAGGTGACCAAGAACGTCACTCTGTCAGAGCTCCTCTGTGGAGAGAGGAGAACCTTCCAGAAGGACAACCATCTCTGCAGCAATCCACCAATCAGGCCTGTATGGTAGAGTGGCCAGACGGAAGCCAATCCTTAGTAAAAGCGACATGGCAGCCACCTGGAGTGTGCTGAAAGGCACCTGAAGGACTCTCAGACAATGAGAAACAAAATTTTCTGGTCTGATGAGACAAAGACTGAACTCTTTGGTGTAAATGCCAGGCATCATGTTTGGAGGGAACCAGGCGCTCAGTACCAGGCCAATACCATCCCTACAGTGAAGCATGGTGGTGGCAGCATCACCAGGCCAATACCATCCCTACAGGGAAGCATGATGGTGGCGGCATCACCAGGCCAATACCATCCCTACAGTGACGCATGGTGGTGGCGGCATCACCAGGCCAATACCATCCCTACAGTGACGCATGGTGGTGGCGGTATCACCAGGCCAATACCATCCCTACAGTGACGCATGGTGGTGGCGGTATCACCAGGCCAATACCATCCCTACAGGGAAGCACGGTGGTGGCGGCATCACCAGGCCAATACCATCCCTACAGGGA
>JAODKM010000002.1:6517291-6529176 GCA_026780845.1 Petrocephalus sullivani
CAGTTCTGAAGGTGAAAGGGGGTCAAACACCGTATTAGTATGGTGTTCCTAATAATCCTTTAGGTGAGTGTATATATCAGCAATCGGTGTGGCTTAATTATACACCTTTATATCAGCAATGGGTGTGGCTTAATTATAGACCTGTATATCAGCAATGGATGTGGCTTAATTATAGACCTGTATGTCAGCAATGGGTGTGGCTTAATTATACACTTGTATATCAGCAATCAGTGTGGCTTAATTATACACCTTTATATCAGCAATGGGTGTGGCTTAATTATAGACCTGTATATCAGCAATGGATGTGGCTTAATTATAGACCTGTATGTCAGCAATGGGTGTGACTTAAACACCTGTATGTCGGCAATGGGTGTGGCTTAATTATACACCTGTATGTCAGCAATGGGTGTGGCTTAATTATACACCCGTATGCCAGCAATGGGTGTGGCTTAATTATACACCCGTATGCCAGCAATGGGTGCAGTTTAAGTGGCCAATTCCTGCAATTATGGCAGTGTATACGCTAAATAAAAAAACATGTTAAAAGATAGTTTCCATTTTAATTTGATCACTTCCTGATACTTTTGTTCGTGGAACACATTCTTATGGATATCTGACCTCTAAGAAATCCCTGTAGTAGTAAACATTAGCTGCATTTACCAACAGTGCAAATACATTTAGGGGACACTGCATCTTTGTCTTGGTTATGAAATTATGCCGGAATCAGCCTAGTAAACAGCTGCATCAGTTCCTGTACAAAGACACTGGTTTAACCCACATCCTGAGACCTCTGAATATATAGCACAGTATTTAAAGTATAAAGAACATTTTCATTGTTTATCACATTTTACAGTCTTAAGTGTTTTCAACCACAACGAAACACATAGTTTCCATAACGTGCTAACACAGGGGTGCCCAATTCCAGTCCTGGAGGGCCAGTATCCAACACAGCTAGCAGATTTCCCTGCTCAAATACATCTTAATCAGCTAATTACCAGGTTTAATTGGTGTTAAAGGAGTTGGGCACACCTATGCTAACTGCATCATCAACATCATTCCATCATTTTTGGTCTGGGTTGAATAGAAGTCAGGGTTTTGTTTTTCTTGAAAACATTTATTTGTTAATCAACACCCTTAAATTCATGAACGGTATGTATACCGTGGGAGGAATGTTAACACATAATATATTAAGAAGAAAAATGTGAGTCAGCCATGATACTCTTAACGTTTTAAAAATTACACTATCTTGCTCTGTTTCTATACTTCCAATACCCATTGGAGCATTTTTATTTCATACTTCCAAGGCATGCACATCTTTAACATAGTGGAAAAAAATCAGACTCTTACTGTTGGAAACAGCCAAGTCATACATCTGATGACTGGGATAATTTCTTAATTTACATTTCCTCTGCCATCTGTGTTTAAGCTTCATGTTGCTTCTGCATTTGCATGTCACTTTCAAAATACGAATCGAAACCTTCAGTTCTGACGACGACAATCTATGCAAGTCCCCATGACTTGCCTTAATGACTGCAGCTGATTAAAAGTTTATAACCAAGGTGACAGACCACAATTACCGCAGAAATCCAACCACCAAACTCCCAGAGACTTAATGTCTCACAATTCAAAGTTTCATCGTTGGGACTGTCGTGCAACACAAACCTTGGTGTCAGTCAAGTCCACCGCCACAAAGACACTTGAATGAATATTCTTCACTTCAACAGTAATTCATTATGTTCACAAGTCTGCTGTGTGTGTGGTGAGGGCTAATTGCGCAGCACTCCAGGTCACATAAGGCTTACGTTCTCTGTGCAAACACGAACTGCGCAGGCGGTACCCACGGAGAATCGCCCTTAGGACAATCAGCATATACTCAACTGAAAAGAATTAAATGTGAACTCTTAAATGTATTTTCATGAAAAAAATCCAAACATCAAATTGAAATCAGGTCTGAAGATGGTGGGATGTTTAAGGCACCATACAGCCAGAAACCAAAATAAAATCTATAGAAGCGACTGGGTACACACAATTACATAAGCGAAGGTTTATCAAAACAAAACAAAAAAAAAACATTTCCACATAACGATTTTTTCCTAATATTTTTTCTTGCACGTCCACCCTCAAGATATATATAAAAAATGCACTCAGATGCAAACATCTTACACTGAGTAGTCATGTTGTTCAGGGATGTTGTACAGCTGAGAGCTTAATAATTTGGTCCAGGTTGCGTTACAGCTGTGTTTGACAGATACATTTTTCAGGGTAAGGTTGGGAATTCAGCAGTTTGCAATGCCAGCACTGTCAGTGCTATATTCTTCTAGAAAAGTGGAAATTGTACATCCAGCTGGTCTGTTGGTTTCAAGTTGGGGTGGATTTTGAGAGAAGACGGGCTTTATAAACAGAAAGCAGATTGATGGTTGCAGTTTCCACTTCTGTCCTGGTTGCTACGGTCTAATCGATGTACTGGGAGAGCCAGCGGAAACCCTCCCCATAACCTTGCCTCTTCAGGACACTGCACATGAACACCTCCAGGGGCCTGGTGTTCAGCTCCTTCATGGGGACGTTACCCTGGCAACAGTAATGACATGTCATTACCGCCAAACCAGTACTGTGTAACAGTTATGCTTCCATGTGTCAGAAATTCAGTCCAAGCTGAAAAGGAGTGTCCTACCTTGCCTGTGGTCTGCCCATACAAGCCAAACATCTCACGCAGCCTGTCTTCACCGATGGCTTCTGGTCGGTCGATTTTGTTACCAAGGATCAAGATAGGCACATTTCCAATAGTTTCATCCGTCATAAGTGCCTAGGGGGGGGAAAAAAAAAGACAAACACCACGACATCCTTTAGAGTCTGCATGAATGAGGTGCAGTTCTGCAAGCTGGCTAGAGGCCATGTTAACAGCAGGCAGGGTCTGCAGCCACCAGCAGCAAGAGCAACATACACACTGTCAAAGTGCACAGCGTGACTCAGGGGCATGGATACGGCTCCCAAAGGAGGCAAAGAAATCTCAACAGCCCACAAAAGCATTATTTCTGAAAAGCACAAGAGCTGCTTGGCAAAATTGTTCCAAAACAGAACAATGCACGCATGCATGCCTTACTTAACCAAAATACAGGCGTCGTATACAAATTGGATGAAAGTCGACAGTAACTATCAGGTCTGGTCCCGTGGCTTAAGGGTTCGCTCACAGGACTTTGAATTCAGAGATCCGAGTTCAGATCTCAGTAGGACCTCATACTTTTGAACAATTACCTCTGGGATAATAAAAGTTCTCCCGATTCTGAAGTATGCACACTACCGATGAATTAGCCATCTTTTTGATATATAATACAATATATTTTGTACATTGAGAACAATATTTTCAGTATTCAGTGAACATTTAAAGTAATTCATTTAAATGCAATGTGGGAAAAGTGGTACTGGCCAACAAATGTGTCAGTCAATGCTATTACTTTTATACATGATGACACAAAGCTTGCAAGATCAAAGTAAATATTAAATGAGATAACACTCACATCAAGTTCTGTTTTGGACTCCGCCAACCTTGAAAAGTCTGCACAGTCCACGAGGAAGACGATACCGTTGATGGCTGGAAGGTAGTTCTTCCACACTCTACGAGCTGGACATACAATGAAGATTGAGTGCTATACAAACCCATGGGCACAGCCAGGGTACTGAGAAATGAAAGACCTGGATGGGCTACGGGGCTACCTTGTGCATGGCCACCCAAGTCAAAGGTGGTAAATGTCATCCCTGCTATTGTCAGCTCTTCAGAGGCTGGCAAGACAAAAATAAAACTACACTTAGGTAATGACCATTCAGACCAGAAAGACCTTTAGAACATCCCGATATTTTCACAGTCCGCTACTGTTTTCAAAGTCCATTACTGATATTGATTAAACTGATGCACATATAACACCTGCACTGCAACTTCTGGTCAATTAACATTCAGAGTTATGGGCATTGAGAAATTGCTGTGTTTTTCCTTAACATTTGTGGTTCAGTTTTTTTTCCACATGCTTAATATCTGTCTTTAAAGGTATTTTCATTTGCCAATACAGGTGAGCACATACAGATGTAGTACGGCTTACTACTTGGATACACCACCGTGGTTTTATTACATTATTCAAAGCCTGCGGCTGTTCACAGGCAGAGATGGACTCACTTGGGTGCAGAGTGGGCACATGTTGTCCCAAACGGGGACACAGGCAGAGATGGACTCACTTGGGTGCAGAGTGGGCACATGTTGTCCCAAACGGTCATCTTTCAGCATGTGCAGCAGTGTTGTTTTCCCAGCATTATCTAGTCCCAGAAACACCAGCTTGCCACTTTTTTTATACAGTCCTGAGCAGAGAGGACAGACGTTGGGAAAAGCAGCGGAAAGAAGCTTGGGGTTTGCTGTGGCTACACCCTGTGCGAGCTAACGGCACTGCCCCCATTCGGCTACGCCATGCAAGCCCTTTATTGGTGTGCCGTCATTTCAGCCCGCTTTCCTACCGCAACTGACAGCAGACCACCTGCGACATACAGTGAGGCGGTACCCCGCCGCATTCGGCTATGCCACATTCGGCAAAAATGTATCGCGGCGAGGGTTTCCCAAAATTATCTCCAAAATTGCCTATACCGTGGTAGACCTGCCTGGTGTGACAGTAGGGAAAAAAAAAATCAGACACTGCCCAAGCTTTGCCCAGTCCCTCAAAACATAATGAGCCATTAGAACTGTGCTCCAAAGGCAATTGCTTATAATGATCTGATGGTTAGAGCCACTACGCCTTTTGTTTGGTTTAAAATACAAAGACACCACTTCTGTTGTGTAATGACTTAATGACTTATTAGGGCAGCACACTTTACATCATGAAATTACTTTGACAGTTGTGCTTTAGAAATCTCTGCTAAAGAAAAAAAACCAAGCTGCATTCAGGCAATACAAAGAGTGAATACAGAGAGAGGCTCTTACCTAGAAACTGTAGTACACTACTGAAGCCACTGTAGATCCAGTCAAATATGAAGGACATTATCTGGACGTCAAGTGACCTAGAGGAAGAAAAAGGAACAGATGCCATTTGTGTGGGACAAAGTGAACTCCACTGAAGTTGTATTCTAACAGTGATGCCCCCCTCCAAAAAAATCATAACATATCCAAGTCCAAAAAGAAGACAAAGACACTGCAATGTAAGCAGTTTGAGTGAAAAGGACACACCGAAGTGATTGAAGTATAATCATAAAACAAGGGCGAAAGGAGGCTGCATATAAAGCCGGAAAACGCGAGCAGCTAATCTGCAGCACTAAAGGCAGATGAATGTACCAGCTATGGCTCTCGTTGTGAAACATCCTGGCACCGGCGTACAAGGTTCAAAAGATCAGCACCAACTAACTGCAGAATACACGTCACTTAGCCCACGTATGACCCGACTATGGCTGAATGCAGGGAGCAGAGCTAAATGCCAAGATTTCAGAATGTCTTCCATTTAATAAACAGATTATCTTCACGTGACATCCAAGTTAGTCCAGTACAAAGTCAGAGACCAAATGTCTCAATTCGGGTGCAGTATTTACACCACAATGCCCAGTAATGTACTGGCAAGTCGAATGGATTCTAACATATCCACTAATTTATCAATACAACACCAAAGCGAGGTCCGATCATCCGCCGCCTTTCAACTTCGTGACAATTACAGTTACGAGAAGGGAATTATTCCGGTGGCACACTGGATAAATGTCGGTGACACGAAGCGTAAGGCAGCCGCCGTCGGAAATGCACCTTACAGAGCATTAGATACTGCGGCTACGGTCACCGACAGCAGGTGGGAAGCGGCCCGGCACCGCGCCCGAGTCCGTAGCCCGCCGCGCAGACACTACGGTAATGAGCCGGCAGGCAGGTCGCGCAGAAGCGGCTCGGCCAGCCCGGCTACGACCGCCGGAGGGCTGCGCGCTGGCATCCCGGGCCGGCCGGCGCCTCGGACGTCAGGCACCGAGAAGCGGGCAGCCGGATACCGCAGGGCCGCCCGCTTTAAGGACACACGGCCGCCAGTTAGTCGGGAAGGAGGCAGGAAAGTGGGCTGCCGGCTGAGGGTCTGGGAGTAACAGGCGAAGCAAAGAGCTCGGCGTCCCGGAGGCGAGCAAAGCTTCCGAAAGCGACAGTGCCGGCCGGAATACTCACTTAAGGCCGTTATTGTGAGTGATTTAATCGTCTCGCAAGTAAAATAAAGAGGAGGTGAAAGCTAAGCGCTAAATGTCCTTGGGTCGCCGCCTGCTACCGCCTCTTTTTTGCCACACAGAGCCACGACACACAGCAATGGCCGCCCGCCTGCGTTCACGGCATCTTCTCTCCTGACGTCACAGCCCCACGCCCGTTTTGGCGCCCGGACACGCCCCCTTTCGCTTTCCCGATGCTGCTATTGGCTCGGAGACAGGGCAGCGCAGTCGACTCTCTGATTGGCTGGCCGATTTGCCATCGGTATAACCCCAAAAACACAACTTGGCATGAAGGACCTGGTGCATTTGGCCAAACTGGCCGCCCCAGCTAAAAGGGTGCCGGTGGCTAATATTCATGTGCAACACGGTGGGTCAACATGTGCTGTGATCTAGGATGTGAGATATAAAATTTCGTACGTTGTATTCAGTTTTTTGAGTGTCTGATCTGACAGAAATAGGACCACACAGTGGCACCTTGGAAGACGAACTTGCGATTTGGTTGAGGTCCAAGTCGAATTTCCCCATAAGAAATAATGTTCATGAATTTAATCCGTTCCAGACCCCAACTGATTACCTATTTAAACCACTATCTACCTAACTAGAGGTAAAATGCATTATCATAACTAATATAAATAGCTAATACACACAAAAAGCACGCATGCAAATAATAACAATGACATGCAATAAACATGAAGTAAATGGCAATTTCTGAGCATTTTACCTGTACTGAGGTGAACTGATCACATACTGGAAGTGGCAGGTGGATAGGAGGAGGGGTTATTGTTTGGAAGGGGGGGGGGGTCGCCTTCCATAATAACGTCAGGTAACTGTCTGGGGTTCTTCGTGTCATTCCATCAGAGACGCGAGTTTTCTCGACCGACCAGTTTGAGGTCCGAACTGACCCATAAAATCCATAAATGACCAATAATAATGACCCATAATGGTTTTAGCAGCAACGGTCGCGCTCCAAGATTTCGGTTGAGGAATAAGTTAAAAAGAATCGACAGACCCGTTCGACGTCCGAGCTGGTCTCGTTAAGAGGCTTTCGAGTTCCAAGGTTCTACTGTATTTTAAAACCGGATAAACATACATTTCCAAAGCAATTACTGCCACCCCGCCCCCCGGGCCTTTTCCCATCAGAACGCTTCCACGCTGATAGAGCCTGAGAGTCTGAGAGCCTGATAGAGGGAGGGAGTGGGGCACCGGGTGATGGCGTCACCAAGCTGCGCCGAGTGAAGTTTCCCTTGGTCATTGTTCTATTGGCCTCGCGCGATCTCGCTGCTGCATCTCCGTGCTATGAAGCTAACGAAGTGAACGCAGCACAGTGCGCGTTTTATAACACTGTCCGAGAAAATGGACCCTCTAAGCGAAACACAGAGCAATTCTGATAAGGCTTATGCCTCGAAAAGGCGGGCTGAAATACGAAGACGAAAGCTGCTCATGAATTCCGAAAACAGAATGAACAGAATAATGGGGTTTAGCGGCGGCAACAAGGACGACGGGGATGGTGAGTCGCATGCTTTCCTCACTGGATCGTTGTATCCGTGTTTGCAAAGGATAATCTCCTTTGTAAAACATGACGAAAGAAAATATCATATGAAAATGATTAACTGTAAGTTAACATGCCTATTGAATTGGGTTATTTGTTAGTTTCGTTTGCAAATAATGTATAGGGTATTCAGGCATTAAAGACGCGCTACACCTTGAGGTAGTACCTAGTTACCGTGGTAACAGGGTATCTGCGTTGATGTCTTGTTACTACCTAAACGATGACGTAGGCGCCGGTTCCATGTGCTAGTCTGCGCTGTGAGGGGTCACATTTGGGCTGTTTTGCTATGCCTTTGTTTGCATCATCTCCACAGTACGGCTAGTTTAGTGAAATGCCTGTACAGACGGTTCATATTAAATATTCAGTATGCTAACAGTGGTAACTGATGGCAACTCCACAACAATGGCAAGTGTGTGACACCATATTCCTGCTCTCCCAGCAGAGGTTAAGGGCCATGTGATAGAACACAGGATGCACATCGATCTGGACAAAACGATCCCCTGGTCCTCAGCCATGTCCTCGACAAGGCCGGCATCATTCTCCAGCGAACTTGGGGCCAGCCGTCATAGTGAGGGCTTAGAGAGCAAGTGCCCCCTGCCTACCCCTGATGACAGAGACATACTGGGGGGCAGCGGGGAGGAGGAGAGCCCTGGGGAGCCTCGGCAGCGGCTGCGAGGGGATCTGCCTAACGATGGGCTCCCGCGTTCCCCCCGCCGTGGCCTGCAGCAGTATCTCTCACGTTTTGATGAGGCGATGAGGCTGCGTGACCAGCTGGCCAGCGAGAAGCCAGCCCAGGATGGTGGCTCGGGTCCTGAGGAGCTGGACGCTTTCCGTCTCTTCCGGCTGGTTGGAAGTGTGGTCCTTGCTATTGCCGTTAGGGTGTTCATCTGCAAGTACTTGGTAAGCTGGCTTTGTGTACTGTGTTTCTGATATTGCAGTACTTCCCTGGTTTTCTTCCTGATGGGCCAAATTTTCAGAGTTAAAGCAACTTTTGGGAACAACTAACTGAAAACCTTTTCTTGTTTGCAGTCCATATTTGCTCCATTTCTGACACTACAGCTTGCCTACATGGGTTTGTGCAAATATTTTCCAAAGGTGAGTCCCATGTTACTCATTTTTTGAATGTGTTGATCATTTCTACTTTTGGATAATCAGGTTGTATCACTCAAGACAGCTTATAGTTCTGCACGTACAGCAATAGTCCATCAAAATGGTCGAATACTGAGGGGCAGTATTCACAATGGCTCATACCAATTCTAATGCTGCAAGATATAAACAATTTGGCAATTATGCGGTTATTTGTAGGGATGCATCGATTACATTTTCTTTGGCCGATCCCATTGGTTGATTTTATTTTAAGCCTCACCTGCCGATTCCCATTTACTTGTTAGTTTAATAATATTATAAATAACCTAAAATATATATATTGTTTTAATACTTGGTTGAAAGTCCTTTGCAGCCAATGACTGCCTGAGGTCTGGAACCCATACACATCATCAAATGCTGGGTTCCTTCCCATAGACATCACCAAACGCTGTTCCTTCCCTTGTGATGCTTTGCCAGACCTTTACTGCTGCTGCCTTCAGTTGCTGCTTCTTTGTTGGTCTTTCTGCCTTCAGTTCTGTCTTCAGTAACAGAAAGCCATGCTCTATTGGGTTTAGATCAGGTGACTGACTGGGCCATGGAAGAATATCCCAATTTCTTACCTTGAGAAACTCTTTGGTTGCTTTGGCAGCATGATGGGGATCATTATCCATTTGCGATGTACAGTGCCTTCCGATACGTTTTGCAACATTAGGTTGAATCTGATTAGACAGTATAGCCTTAAACACTACAGAAGTCATCCTGCTACTTATGTCAGCAGTCACATCATCAATAAGTACCAGTGAGCCCGTCCCACTGGCAGCCATACATGCCCCTGCCATAACACTGCCTCCACCGTGTCTGACAGATGATGCGGTGTGCCTCGGATCATGAGCTGTCACTTTCTTTCCCCTCAATTTTCTCTTCCCATCATTCTGATACAAGTTGATCTTGGTTTCATCCGTCCAAAGAACCTTATTCCAGAATTGGGCAGGCTTTCTAAGGTATTTTCTGGCAAAATCTGGCCTTCCTGTTCTTCATTGTTACCAGTGGTTTCCATCTAGTGGTAGCGTCTCTTGATTGTAGACTTTGACAGTGATGCGCCTACCTCCTCACGAGTGCTCTTGACCTGGCTAGATGTTGTGAGGAGGTTTTTCTTCACCAAGGACAGAATTCTGCGATCATCCACTTTAGTTGTCTTCCGTGGTCTCCCAGGCCTTTTTCTCTTACTGAGCTCACCAGTGAGTTCCATTTTTTTTAAGAAACCAAATTGTTGATATGGGCACTCCTGAAGCCTAATCATGCTCCCCTTCACTTGCATTGACACCTCTTTGGATCTCACGTTGAATTACAGAAACCAAACACAAATTCAGTGTTTTGAATCAACTTCAGACCTTATATATGCTTAATTTGTAGTGGAATAACAAGGGAACGAGCCACAGCTAACCATGAAACTGCCTGTCAGTCACATGTCCAATTACTTTTGAGCCTCTGTAAATGAAGGGACTTTGAGGGAAATGGCTGTAATTTCTGAAAGCTTAATATAATACCTTTTTGTTAAACCCCTTCAATTAAATTCCATAACATTCCATAACATATTGATTGCTTAATGTCAAATCCATTGTTGTGATATACAGAGACAAAATAACAAAAAATGCATTAATTTCCAAATACTTATGGACCTAACTGTGCCTGTAACACTGGATCTCAAAAAAAATTGTCTGCTTTGTCTAATACATGTGTCCTACACTAAATCCAGTGTGCTGAGGTTAAAACTGAAGGCATATTTTGTCTGTCACGCCTGGTTCTCAAGTTGTCAAGTTCTGCATGCGGAAGTGAAAAAATTACAAAAATACTTTTGCCTTAAGTTTGCCTTATAGCTGTGATATTGGAAAAATGCATTCATTGCAACAAAACTACAAACAGAAGTTTACCATAATAGACATAACATACTGTTCAAAAGTGCTGTAGGCACTTGCTTTTGCGCGTGTGAGTGCCCGCTGTTGCCCGCTGTTGCTCGCTGCAGAAATCCACAGTAGTCGCCCATCATGTTTGGGTTACAGAGGCCTGTGGCCCGTCTTGACTTAAATTGAGCTGAAATCAGCACACCGACATGCCTAAACCCACACAGCACATGTTTGTGAGCCATACACTCGGCGTGAGCCACGTGCGAGTCGTGCGACGGCGGCCCCGAATCTCGCCCTACACCGTGTGCTCTGTGGGAATGTGCACAGATGATGCAGAAGCATGAATGCAAGCTGCCTAACCTACCTGGCTCCTGGTAGAGCAACATGAAGGGGGAAGCCAGACACAAACTGCTTCAGCACAGGTGACCATCAAACCTGTTTTCAAACTCAACCCTCACTCCCTTCTCCTCCACAAATGCCCCAATAGCCCATTTAAGTTTGTGGCAATCATTCAATTAATTAATGGGAACACCCACACCTGCCAAAGAGGAGAAGCCACAAACAGTTATTTAGCCTGGGTCGGCACACAAGTGACAAACAGCCGCTATGTTGCCATGCAACAATACGTGTATCAAAGTCACAGAAGATTGTAAAACAATACTGTGCCTATAACTTAAAATCTGGATGTGCTAGGAAAAATTTGAGTGCAGATCTGGACTGGGCACAGTCGACTTCATGTAAATCGCATGTTTTACTTCCAGTAGCAAAATCTTTGTTTTACTGTGTAATCAGAAGGTCCTTCACCCCCAACTCCCGTGGTTCATAGAGAGCAAGGTTGGGGATGTTAGATGAGAATTTTATTATTATTATTATTTACAGACATCGCTGAGATCTCGTGCAGATTGAAATTGCTTTGTTTACTGCAGCAAAGGCCGATGTAGTGTTGCTGCCTCCGAACAGGCAGGCATCGCATGATGGGCGCTTGGCGGGTTGTTCAGTTATTATAATATGGTTAAGTGGTGCACTTGTATCTGGCCATTTGCTGAAAGATCAGCTTAGCCGCACTTATGCCTAGGGATGGGTATCGTTAAGATTATAACGGTACTACTACTCTTTCCGGTGCTGCCTATCGGTCCGGTACTGTAACGGTA
>JAODKM010000002.1:6529276-6550160 GCA_026780845.1 Petrocephalus sullivani
ACACTTTTGATCTCTTACCTCTCCGCCATCATCACTAGTTGCGGCTCGGCCGTCCCTGCCCGATCTCATGCGCATTGGCATATTTTACGGTACCGCAGATCTGTATAGCAATGCGTTGAGATTTCTGTCCTATTTGTGAACGCAGGAACAAACTTTTCACGCAATACCGTCGACACAGTAAGCTGACAGATACTCTTCTCGCATGGGAGTTATAATATTAAAAAAATCATTGTAATAAAATAAAAACGTACAAAATTTTTTGTTAGTTTTAATTCTAACAACTTCTGAGTCCACAATGAGTTTGTGTGCATTTATCTAATTGTTTACAATACCACATAAAATAAAAAGCTGTGTATCTGCCTGGCAGGCAGGCTGTACTTGTCATATATTTCAATGTCTACTAATGGATATTAAGTATCATGTGATTGTGTACGTCTGCTTTTATATCTTACTTATATCTTATTTGTGTGCATACTGTAGCCGATCGGGCAGGGTCCAGCGGATGCCTCACAGCCATAAGCAAAACAGAGCTTTGCGCATGCGCCCGCAGATCAGGCAGCGACGAGTTTCCCCGTCCATCGCACACGAGAGAGCGCTCTAGATTTAACGTTTGAATCAATAACGGAGCTGATCAGATAAACAGAGAGATTGTTTTTATACAAACAAAAAAAATTGGATTTATTAATTTCTCCAGTACCGAAAGCAATACCGTTAACGTCAGAGCTTATGGATACTCCGGTCTTTCAAAATTTAGCCCCGGGGCCCGTTTAGTACCGGGTTTCGGTACCCATCCCTAATTATACCTTACCAACTCCTCTACAGCACATACTGTATGTTTGTACTGCGCTATTTTAGGGTGACCGAATAATCCATGTCAGGGAGGACAGTTTGAACTAGGACTATGATTTGTAAAAATCCTAGTTCTAAAAAGTCAAAAGGACATGTATCACTAATGTTAATAGATGATTCTTTCAATCAAGGAAATAGACCAGTCAAAGCACAAGAATGATTTAGAACTAAAAGAACTATTTAGCCAAGCACAGGAGCTTTTCAGTTTTAAAGTAGATTGTAAAACCCAAAGTAGTTTGTAATGTGTCCTTCCTGACATGGAGTATCTGGTCACCATAGCTATTTGCCTTACTTGTACCTCACTATGGACAAGGGTGTCTGATAAATAAAAGTAAATTTTAAATGTTGTACTGTGTTGCGATTCTTTGCAACCAGGTAATATTGCAACGGGTTATAAAATTTCGCCATGTCGGCCACCACTAATTGGTACAGAAATGTTAGCTGGTGAACTACTTGATTGAATTGGCCATATTTAAACTGCTTAATCTGGTGCAGGTCAGTGCCAATAAGGATAAATCTGGTCATTGGCCAATAGATCGGTGCATCCCTAGTTACTTGTAGGATACTCAAGTGTTTGGTCATAAGAACCCAGTAAAAGACGGCTGTACATGTGCCGGCAGGGTGAGAAGAAGATGAAGACCACGGTGCTGACGGCGGCTCTGCTCCTCTCTGGCATCCCTGCCGAGGTCATCAACCGCTCAATGGACACTTACAGGAAGATGGGTGACGTCTTCACAGACCTCTGCGTCTATTTCTTCACGTTCATCGTGTGCCACAAGCTGCTCGTCCTCTTTGGCTCCGAAGCCCCCTGACGGCCGCACCCCCACTTCTTCTCTCTTTCTTGCTTTTGTTAGGTGTTAGGTTTAAGTTTCCCACCTCCCGTTTCTGATTACTTTTCCATATTTCAGGGACTGTCCGCTTTCATATCGTCTGCTCGGGAGTCTACTCATCACTGCTGTTCACATTTAATATAAAACACCTGCTAATTTATTTAAGCTGTAACTTTGTATTACCTGATGATTGGACCCAAGTACTTAATTGAAATAAAATAGTTTGGGTAACCTTGTTATTCTGTAATGGGACTAGAGATGTTTCTGGATGCACACAGCTTGCACACCCCCATGAGTATGCTGCACAGAAAACATCAGTTTTTAAGGTATGCTGCACTTTCTTTTTTTTTTAACAACAATGTCCTGTGATGATGGTAACTTGGTTGATCATTGTATTCTCTGTACAGCCTACCTTGTCTGATAATATCAAACATGGAATGTGTAACTCACTCTCCCTGCGCTAGCCAGTTACTGATTTGTCAGTATTGTACAATGTTATGTGTGTTGTGCGTTATAAAATATTATGACATTATGAAACACTGAATTATTTAATGTTGTGTAAAATATTTTGAGTAACTGAAGTTGAATTTTTCTTTTTAGGAATTGTTTTTAATATAAATTGAGTGGTTTCTTTGTAATTACTGCTGGTTGATGGAAAATATGAATGTATAACAGTATAACATGATAATTTGGTAAGGTTCCTTATCACCCGTGTTTCTGTTTTTAGTTTTGAACCACCTGAAGTAAAAATTCCCCAGCATTGTAAAATGTTGCTGCAGTCTGCTTAACATGCTCACTACTGTGCGGGCACTTCTGGGAACCTGATGGCGGGGGGGGGGGGCTAGTTCAGTGGGGTACATTTTAAGTGGTGACAAATAAAAACCTCTCTCTCTAATCCTTGTTTGTCTCTCTATTCCATTTTGGTGTAATGATGCAACATGTGCAGGTGCTCGTGGATGTCACTTGAAGGAGAAGCAGAGGGCCAGCATCAGTCGTGATGGCTAATTCATGTTGTAAACTGTGTGTAGTGGGATTGCATAATTTTTCAAGAAGAGAGAATTTCCACTTCTTTGAGGGATGAAGATGCCGTGTGTCTGTTTGGTATATGCGGTCATAATTCACGAGACCATTACTCTTGATGGGATAATTTTGCAGTTATGACAATTGTCAGCAATTTAGATAGTTAAGACACTGAGACACACCTCATGTTGCATTTTAAGCACACATCAAAGTGCCAATTGTTTGTAGGCCTTGTTTATAGCTGTCACATACTGTTAATTGGAATTCACCCTAATTTATATATACATACTTTCGTATTTAGCAGACACTTCTGTCCAAAATGACGTACAAATTAGGCAAATAATAGCAGGACTCTCCTTTGGCCTTTTACAATAATCCGGTTTCTCCCTACTTGAATCAAACTCCTGACCTCGCAGATGGTGAGCAAAGTGTCTCTCTCCTGTTTCAGCAATCCAGCACATCGATTCAGTCACACTCTGGTATAATGCACAATGCTCACAAACATCAGCAGCTTAATATACTCCAACACAAATTCCCCTATATCAACTTCTAAGTATACAACATACAAAATCCTCCACCTCTTTTGGTCTAATTGGGTATTAGGGTGTCACCCAGGGTGTCATGCTCTCACCCAGCATCTGCGGAAATGTGCTCGATACTCACATGATACACCAGCTTCCCATCCCCCTTGGTCCTCATATGAGCCCCACATATGATCCTATCCATCCATCCAGCAAGGACACATGGTACCAACTCCAAAACAACATTCCCAGGCCCATGGACTAAGGTATAACCCCAATCCCACAATGCCTCCCTCTCCTGGCCTACCATTGCTTTTGATTTTCCCCTCCACAGTGGCTCAGTGGGCTATGCCAGTAACTGGAAGCTCACCAGATCAATCCCCAGAGATTAGTCACATGTCTGTGGGTCTGTGGGCCCCTGAGCAAGGCCCTTAACCCCCAGCTCCAGGGGTGCTACATGCTGACTGATCCTGCACCTTTGATTTCCCTCAAGTCATGAAATTGTGTATGCCTTAATGACTGTATTTCATGGCAAGCCAAAAGCACCACATGCAACCTCTTTAGTCGTGCTTTACCCCTTTGTGTCCTGTTTTTCTTTAATAAAACCTTTTTGTCTTTTCCATCATTTCCCTGCCTGTGCCATGCCCCGCCGTAACGATGCAACTTTCTTAAGAATCCCGAACAATGACCAACTGACCGATGAAGGCTGCTTCATTCCACTCCGACATAAACTAATTAAAAGTTTATGGCACTTAATTTTCTAAAATGGAAAATTGTAATTTAATAACATTCGGTATCGTCTAACTTCATTCAAGTTATTTAATTTATTTTTTTACATGTACTAATGTCTAATGTAAATGTAATAAGGTCAAATACATAAGTTATATGGGTATACAATAACTTGCACAGGTCGACTTTCTACACGAATTAAGCAGGTCTGACGTAATAGCTTACGTTTTGTCACACAAAGGGGAGGGGTTTCGGCTCCGTGGTGCAGTGGATGAATGAAACCTCACCTTAAGATATATATCCACCTATATATATACAATCTATATAGTGTAATTTTGTGCGTGTGCGGGATGCAGCCGTACACGCAGCCAGGAGCTAATTAAAACTGCATTATTTATTTGCGCGAGCGTCGCCGCAATTCCCGGCCGGGAGACGCGCATGCGCAGTGCCTCCCCCCGCTTTATTAATTTTTAATGGAAATGGCTGCCTTTCCAATGTAAACCTCTCTGCAAAAGGGAAAGCAAAGCTCGGAAATAACGACGCGTCACCTTATTCACTGGACTAGGAGGATATTCGACGAAAGGGTAATGATACACTGCCCGCGACTCATTGTGAAAAATGAACCCGTTCTAGGTTTTTAAGGATGGAAAATATATCATTTTTATATTTAACCCTTTACGTCCCATGATCCTCACACAATTAAGGTACAGTATCCGTTTAACATTTCTGGTTCTTCTTATAAAAGGTTGCACTGTGCAAGAATTGCGCTTTATACCCAACTTGTGTTACTTTTAACTGCGAGAGGTATATGTGGTGTTTTATGCTACGATTATTTTAATATTGCGTGAGGAAAATAACCCTATTGTTCATTTGGGGTATATTGGGTTACCCACATATACACATTCAGAATAGTGTCTGGGCTTGTAACACTGGCTAGCTCTGTAATAATCTCCTGGATGCAGATCATAGCGGCCGAGGTGTAGAGGCGATGCCTCGGGCCGGTACCGGGCCCGGAGATGCGGGCAGCGCCGCTGCTGGGCCGGCGTCATGTCGCTGCTCTCTGCTTAACACTGCCATTTTACAAAGTGCAAGTTTGGCCACTTCTCAAAAGTTACCCAGGCTGTTATTAATGCAGCCTAGGTTTCCTATTAATTCATATTTTCTGCCTGCATTTGCCGACTCCAATGGTTTGCATTGACTTAAATAGCATACCTGCTTGTCCCCACTAATGACAATCCCTGCACTCCCGTGCGTTTCCTCATCAGCAGAAAATGATGCGGCAGGTTTCCAACAGCAATGACTACTGCATGTCCAGCAGGGCGTCCTGCCTGGCGGAAGACGGCCGACACCCGGCCTCCCATTTCGACCTGTGCGCCTCGCAGTCGAACAAGTTCTACCCGCCTGCCCCCGCTCCATCCCTGCAGCTGTCGCTGCCGCCGCTGCCCCCGCTGGCACAGAGCGCCCTGAAGTCCATGCCGTGTCAGAGGGCCGACATCCGCAGCGAGCCGCATCTCCCGGCGGTCGGGCTCAAAACCGGCGAGGAACCGGAAGATTCTAAGAAGAAGAAGGGCACGGGAAGGTCTGGGAGGAGAGGCAGGCCCTCCGGGACCACAAAGTCTGCCGGCTACAGAACGAGCACCGGCCGTCCTCTGGGAACTACAAAAGCAGCCGGGTTCAAAACGAGTCCTGGGAGGCCTCTAGGCACCACCAAGGCTGCGGGCTATAAGGTCAGCCCCGGCAGGCCACCGGGCAGCATTAAGGCCCTCTCCCGCCTCAACAAACTGGCCTATGGTAGCTGCAGTGGGGCGGCATTCCCCTACACAATGATGCACAAGCGAGGCTTGTGCGAACCTTCAGGCAAGGAGAAGGAAGCTAACGAGTGAAGCCTGGCCAGTCCATCTGAGCCTGCAGCCTGTCAGGAGCAGACATGCCACTGTGTCCATGGCTCTCTGGCACAAGGGGTGTGTTCTGATTGGCCATCAGCCTCAAAGGAATCTTTTTCATTTTTAGTAAGTCAGTATGTTAAACTTTGTGTTTAAAATGAGAATTATTATGATATCACATTAGGGAGGTTACTGTTTATCCGCCACGGGACTGGTCATATTTGCATTTAAGTTTGTTCATTTTTCTGTTTTTTTTTTTCTTTTTACGAAAACACAGTTGCACGCTCACTTGTGTCAGAATGAGCGTAGCGCTAAACGAAAGCCGTTTGTCGACACATTTATAATTCAGCGTAATGTTATCGCAGCACTCTGAAAAAGATATTAAACTGCAGTAAATACTTTTGATCTTACACTCCAAAAAGTTTAATTAAGTGATTAAAGGGCGTTTATTTAAAATAAATTCTGTTTGTATATTGATGAATTGTTTTTTTTTCTGATGCAGTTTTGCCCTAATGTACAGGCACCTTTCTTTTGAGCAAAATCATGTTACCACATTTCGTGAGTTTAATTAGGATGATGGGAGAAAATAATGTGTAAAAACACTATTTAATCTGCATAGTGCTTCATTTTACTTCTCTTTGCATAGGCTGATGGAGATTCTAAAAACATAGGCTTGTTTTTAATTATGACATTGAAACTCTCGTACACCCCAAATATTTGTAACCACCATTTGACGCACATTAGTTGAGGACTGCTTTGAATGACTTGTTAATTTGTTAGTGGTACATGACAAATTAAGCAACAATTGCTCAGTGTTTTTTATGGGGTAAAGAATCTTTAAGGAGAAAAAAAATATGAGTATATGTGTAATTTCTAATGTTTGATTGCACAGGTATTTTAAAATTCACTAAAATATGAGTATGTTCTAGATATAGGTTACACCACATCAAAATAAAAAGAGAAATTCTGATAAATTACTGTCCACTCACTGAATTTTCACCTGTCATAGAAAATAAAATACTAATCAGGTGAATGCAGAATTTTGGAATCACTGCACAGTTAGACTGAGAGATTATACTGTAGGATATGGGTGAGCGAAATGTATTTTTTGGGTAAATGTGCTGCTGTCTTTGGGCTTCATATTATAAGTATATTACTATTTTGAGGGGACTTTCATCTTTCCCATTAATATCTTCTAAAGGAAGCAAGTTATGGTTTCACTTCCTATAGTGATGAGATGCACAGACATGCATATATAGGTGTCAGTGTGTTTTTCCACACGCCTTTTTGTGGTGCCGTTTTATTTACTCGGCTTTTGTTTTGTTTTTATGTTTTATGTTTTTGTGTTATTCCTCCTCGCACTCCTGCTGGTGATACTCACTCTGCTGTACTCTGTCGTGATACTCACTCTGCTGTTGATTATGAAAGTATAAAGTTGGAGGCTGACAGTGTGTTTTAAGCAGTACAAAACTTAAAAATCATAAAACGGTTCATAGGATCATTTGATTATATTTCGCTGTCAATGGTCTATTTACATTTTACACTGCTCTATCCTGTGGCTTAACCTTCGAGTGCAATATTTCAGTCTTTTTCGTTCCAGTTTGTATCTTTTTCGTTATCGGTATGATTATCAGTGCTAATCATTGAATGGTTTGTACCTTACTTGTGATTTTTCTCTTTAAAGAACATTTGTTTTGTTCATCTAAAAGCTAGATGTTATTTAGAAAAATAACTGTAGACACCCAAAGGATACGGGATAAGCTGAATCGTCATTTAAAAGCTTCCCATTTTCTCTGTGCTTTTCTGACTACCAACCAAAGAATCTAAAATGAGAATTATAATATGCCATGATAATGTAAAGTAAATACAAGTGATCTTTACACTTCATTCTGCATGTTGACTTGTAAAACAGATTCAGAGCAGATGAACAAAAATCAATTTACATTTGCATCGTTTTTATTATTGACATGCATCACTTTTTTTAAATCAAGACTATTCTGTTAGAGACCATGTTATTTCATATCTGTCAATGTGTTTTAAAGTTTGTGTAGTTTGTCATTCAGAGCTTTTCCAAATAACTGACAGTTTTAACTGAGTAAAAGGCTAAGAGACCACAGTGATGAAATTCAGTCTGCACAGGTTTTGCCTGGAATCATATGCCTTCTGGCCGCTGAATTGCCTCTTTCGTTGTGCCCGCACCAAACTGTTTATTCATATAGTCTGGTCATTTTTACTTGGCATTTATGTTGTTTTAACGTGCACCTTTGTCTGTACCTATACATTGTGGTGAAATTTGCATTGGGTATGTTTCTCCTTGTACATATTACTGGTCCCAGGCCATTTGCTTTTTGCCACATGTATTTTTTGTTATGCTGACTTTACTGATGTGCTGATATGAATGCTTTCTATTGGAGATATTCACTTACTACAATATTGGACATTGAGTGGACATTCTTCTGAGGCCAGCTTCAGGTTAATCCATGAAGGCCTAGATATTTGTCAGCCTTGGGGCCCAAGTACAAAAATGGACAAAGTGGATCTTGTAGAAAGGCCTGCATGTGACAAAATGTTGAAATGTTTAAATTCCATTAAAACACTTGGGAATACAGACTTTGGCTGTGTTGTTTTAAGAGTAAGTAAACAAACTGAAAACAGCACCAATGAAATGCTTTCCATGTGTGAAACAGATCATTTATAGGGGTCATTTAGAGTAGCAATAAATGAGAAAAATGTATGGTACAGTAATGTAGCGTTGCTTAAGAGCCATTTTATGATTACCAAAAATCTAGGATGCTTAGCCTACATACAAAGTTTTTTTTTGGCCTATGAACAGATGGACATTGAAAACAACTTCCCCGGTTCTCTGTGACAAACATTTCTTCCCTCAACAAACGATAAGTTTTGAACTAAATGTTGTCATGCATTGTTAGCAGTTCATTTGATCTGAGATGGGACTCTTATCATCACAAAATTGTATTTTTTTCTTGCATGATTGTTAAGTGTGGAGAATATTCGTGTAATAAACATATGAATATCCTAAATGTGATTATGTCTGTTTTTTCTGAGTATTTTTGTCCAGTAAAATATTTGCAAAAAGTGTAGAATATGGTAATTAACTATATTACAAGAAGATGTTTCTTGTAATGATCAAATTCCTGAATGAGGTAATGGCTACTTGATTTAACCCAATGATTAGCACCAACTATAGCTAAAAGCAAAGTAAGGTCACTAGGGGACAGTGACGTAATCTTGGCAGCACACTATAGTCACACCTAACCAATTTTTGTCAGAAAATTTTTGTCATATACTTAATATATGTGTAACAAAAACAATAAACAAGATAAACACATGATATTATATAGTGTTTTAATTGTTTATTAACTTTAACCAGTGTTATTTACCAAGAAAATTTGGCTGAAGCTTTTATTCTAAAAGATGCAACAGTAGAGCCTGGTAGCACTCAAACTTTTTAATTTTGTAGGACACACTATGCAATAATTTAAAATGAACAATTTAAAATAATAAATGAATGCTCATATATCCAGATTCTTTTCTGTACCATTGTCACTATGCGGCATACAGAAATTATAGCTGGGTTTGGAAATGTGGATTGACACACTAGGCATTCTTGTAAGGAACTTCAAGCACCTAAACTTAGACTATCTGTTACATCCTTAGCTTCAGCTTTGTGGACAGAACATGAGATTGCAGTGAGATTCACTTGTATTACTTTGGATCTCCTTTGACCTGTAGATTTGACATGGAGAATTAAAGATGACATATGACAAAAGGCTAAGTGCAGATACTCTGTACATAGCATGCTTCTTTAAAAAGAAAATCTTCATTGTTTATATATTCCTCTTAATCCAAGTTGAAGAATAACTGAATATCACATGGGACAGTACTGAACCACCTGTAGCAAAATATATATCCTTGGAGGAGGTTTGGTTCATATAAAATAAATCTATTACTCATTGTTTGTTTGAAAAAATATATCCACAACATTCCAATTCTCTGGCCTTTTATAATTTTTCTATGGATTTGGCGCTAAGGATTACTCTAAATGAGAAGCGCACACGCCCCCTACTGTGCACAGTGTATCGTTCGGAAAGAAGAACACGAACTGATACTTCAGTTCTCTCACAAGACCTTATTCTTATATTCAGTCTCTCCTTTTAAATACTATCAAGATTGTTAATCAGCCTAAAGAATGTACAGTAAGTGACAAAGATCTAATATTATTTTCCAACAGGCAAAGCAAAGGACAGCTAGGGGGCCTTAGCTTAAGCAGCTTAAACCAGGCGCACATTGTGACGTTTTATGGAGCGCGGTATTTGTGTAACAACATGCCTTGGTTAATGTTTACACGTATGTCTGCTAGTGTACTGCAGTGTCCTCTTTTCAAAGTTTGCAACATACTTCTTCCAAGGTACGCCTCAAAAATGGTAAGAATGTTTTGTCCCGAACATATACAAGAGCAAGAAAATTTGTTTTAGAGTAAATCTTAATTTTTGACCAAGTTTTTGAGTGTATCTTAATCCATATACTAAAGTACGGTCACAACGGGTGTCAGCCAGCCCTCGTTAGTTTCAAATAAGCCAATGCGTGCTTTTCAAATGGTAGTTACGATCTTAATTTCAAATGCATCGTATAAACTGCATGGCCCATTAACCAGACCTATAAATTACAGGTGTCAAAGGCGTCGTTTGTAAGTTATCCACTGTATTGAAATCTCTGAAATGAATACCTGGGACAAGGGCCTTAACCCCTTTTGTTCCAAGGATGCCGGAGGTTGATGAGCCTTGTGCTGTGTCAAGATGCAATAGGGGACAAAAGTGCAATTTTCCCTCAGGGATGAAAAAAGTGTCTTAGCTCTGTCTTATTAATGTTTTAAGTATGTTCTTGTTCTCAAGGCCTCAGACTCTCACTGGCTGACTGCCTCAGAAAGAGAGCAGCTGCTGATGGAGCTGAAGGCCACGGGATGGATTGAAGTGGACGACCGTGATGCTCTTTACAAGGAGCTGGACTTCAAGACCTTCAATCAGGTATGCAGCACACAGAGATTCAATATGAAAGTTCTCTTCGCTCCTCTCTACACCTCATATATATGGATCTGTACATTTGTAATCTGTACATTTGAAATATATGAATATATTGAAATTTTCAGTGTTTGACAATTTGGACCTTTTTTTAAGTAACATTTTACACCCTGTAAACAGTATTATACATGTTATTGTAAATAAATTATAACTTGATATTATAATGGGTCTTTACTCGTCGTCATTTTACATTTTTCGTTTAGGGTGCTTTTCCACAGCACCAGGTACTGTACTGTTGGTACTAAATAGTCTGTGCTTTTGCTTTTCTGCTGATTTTCTTGTCAAGTATTGGTACCAAATGAGCTGGGGTTCTGTTTGGGTAGTTGGGGGGTGGGACTTGTGTTTATTGTCGATTTGGTTATGGAAAGAACCTGCCTCACAAAGACAATACAGCCGCTATCCTAAAAAAACATAGGTACAAACGTGGCCAACAAGGGTAACAAAAATGATTTATAATAATTGGTTTGTGGACAAACGAAGAGACCTTAAGCATTAATTGCGATCTGGTCAGATTCAGGAAAATGTGGGCGGCATGACAAGAAATCACGTATTGCCTATAATATACTAGGGCTGCATAGTATTGGGAATATTTCAGAAATCACAATGTGATTTTGTTGCAATAAATATTGGATACATTGAAACCATGGTGGAGAAAGTTAGAATGCATAATTTATTACATAATTTGGCAATTGTTTAAAGTATGGAATTCGTGCCACCTTGAAATGCAAACAGGACTTCGGCATGCACGGAAAAAACAATCGTCATGACGTATTGTGTTGCAGCATGCAGAAACCGTGCCATGTGGAAATGCAATGTATAACAGCCATTGCTTTTCATTGAGTGTCGCGAAGAGAACCTGACATAATGAAAAGCAAAACCATCATTCCATTGCTTTGCATCTTATTTAACTACCACCCAGAAAAACAATTAGAAGGGTTTGCATTACACACCATTAAACGAAGAAATCGTGCCACATCACACCGAAATGCAATGGCCACCTTTGCTCTTCTCTGTTGGCTCATTTTCATTTTCGAAAAGTACATGCTGTAATCGTGCTACCAGGAAAAGTAATCATTGTCCAATCACAGTTCTCTGGGAAGCGGGGGGCGTGGTCTCTGAAAACGGGCCGGGACGATCGCTTAAGATCTAATTGATGAGGTGACAGCCGCGGTACGACAGGCTCAGGTCCAGCAGGTAGAAAGTGACGCTGTGAGCGAGCAATTCTATTGTCACATTGTCCCAGAATAACATTAAAATAGTGTAGATTAGTGTACAATGTTTTCTGTTAATACTTTATTCTATTAATTGTCAACCATCTGGCTTCTGGCTGTTCCACTGCTTACTTTCATGAGTGGAGTATGACACGGGTGTGAGCAGATTGGCCTGCCTCACACGCATTGCTCCTTCATCATTCCAGTCGTCATGGGCAACCACCACTGTCACACAGTTTTACCAGTTTTCAAAGAGTATCTGCTTGTGACGTGAAATTTTCAGTTTAGCAGATGTGCAAAGAAATGAGTTTTTAGATATTTAAAATGTTGGTATGTCTGCTGTGGGTCTTCTGCACCTTTATCTGCACGGAAAACTGACAAACTCTTTGTAGGCCCTAGAATAACACATCAGGTTGTTTTGTGTAAAATGTCAGACCAAAGAGCCTTTTATATAATGACAAGTTGTTGCTGGCAGTTGTAATAACTCTTATTTAAAATAAAAGTTAAGAAAGGAGATGCTGGTCTCTGAGGCAGCCTGCTCTGCTATCAGGAATATGGAAATTATCTAAATTAATCACTGTATAGTTTCCTTGAAAGCCAATTACATTTACTTACTGATCATGTTACCCCATGTCAAATTTGGAGAAGACACTTCACAAAGACTAAAACTCGGATATGGTTTCCTGCATGCAATCTAGTTTAATAGTGTTAGCTGGATAAGGGCACATCTGTCAGTTTTAATTATGAGGAAGTATTTTGAGGCTTAATTGAATTTGTTGCTAGGTAAAATGGCGAACATTCAGATGTGTAGTATAGGTGATTACCCTTAGCCACTAGTTTGGTGCTGGCTAATTTCAGTTTTGATAAAAATGTTCAGCAGAAACAATGTGCTATTAAAGTGATGAAAGATGTTCCCAAATCTCTCTTTAACTTGTGATATATGACTTTGATGGTGACACGATGCTGTCGCTCAAGTAAAATGCAGTGAATCACACACAGCAGTTGATGCACAGAAATACCCGGCAGTTTCAAACTGCATCGACACTAATCTTCTGTCATTTCTTTGTAGGCTTTTGGGTTCATGTCACGAGTAGCTCTGCAAGCTGAAAAAATGAATCATCATCCCGAGTGGTTTAATGTCTATAATAAGGTAATGCTGCATTTTCAATCTATCTCTTTTAAAACAACACCTGTAGAAGCCTGCGATGCCACTTCAGTTTTGGATACACTGTCGGTCGACCTCATCAGAATGTGTACACGTAATATTAATAACAGGATATTTCCAGTCTAGGCTGAGAATGTTTTGAGTGATGCTTTAGGATAAATATGTGACTGTGATTGTGAAGCCTCATGACATTGCCTTTTTTACAAATGGATTTAAGGAACAAATAAGCCTGCTTCTTGGATTTATAATTGTTCAGATATGATTGCATCGGCATTTGATAGGTTTGTTGTTTGGCCTCGTTTCAGGTTCAGATCACACTGACTACACATGACTGTGGAGGATTATCAAAAAAAGATATTAAACTCGCCAAGTTTATAGACAAAGTGGCTCTGACTATGTAGCTTCTTGAGTCATTTGCATCCTCCTGTGATTTGAATATGGATTACAAATGTAATAAAGTATGGAAAAATATGTAATTATCTTTATATAAATTCATTATAATGTACTTGATTAACAGAACAATCGATGCAGTCACTTCTGTTACAGGATGACGATTGTTTGTAAGCATTTTGGTCTTTAAGCAGAATCTTATTTCCGTTTGTGGGGGGCAGGTTGGTTCAGCTGTAAAAGTAATTGCCCATTAAGAGAAGAAACATAAAGTACATTTTAAAATAAATTTAAATTAAAGGTTTAAATGTACGTGATTTTACATGTTTTGATATAAGAAATAAATGTATTCCATACCAAAAATAGGATAACTTGGAAAAGCTATGCCAAATGTAATATTGTTACAGTTTGTCTTATTAGAAATGTCAGTATATTTAAAGATTGTATAAAAGCATCACCAAGTACTGCTTTGTTTGGCTAAAGGGGCAGCTGCCTGTGCAGGAGCTCTATGGAAGTATAGCCAGTAATGGCAAAAAAACTCAACAAATGTAACTTTAGGAATATCAAAGATGTTAAGTTTGTAGTACGAAATGTGTAATTCACTTATTCTGTGTTTCACGTGTAGAGTAATGTTTTAATGTCAGTTAAGGAGAAGACTTTAAAATTGTAAGTATATTTTGCACTTGTGTGCCTTTCCTACTGTCGTTTCTAAGTTGCTAATTAGACGGAATTTCTGAATAAATTGATTTGATATTAGAAGTTATTTGGTTGTCCCTTTTATATTTCAGCTGTTGATTGTGAGATTGGTCAATATACCAATGAGTCGAAACATTACGACCAACCCCATATGAAGAGAATAATGCTCAGTCTTATTTTCGCTTTTTTTATTTACCATTTTTTGTGTGCTTGGACATGTCTAGGTGTCTGTTTACTTTACTGAATTTGAAGTTTGCCCAGGCTTTGGGTTTAAATTGAGTTGGCGCTGGAAAGTATCTGCTTCTGCTTGTTCTTCGATGACGTTGATGCCATTCCAGACTCATGCACGTCAGTATTTTGACAAAATCGAGCCACTAGGCAAATTTATTGGCAGTGTGCAACAACATAATTACAGTAACCTACGTTTAAAATTGTATAATTTATATTCATGTTTCTTGGAATGATAAATTTTAATAGTTTATAAAAATTCAAATCGTTTTAGCCGTTTAGGCTACCAGGCGGATTGGATTATCCACCCAGAATAGCATGTCAGTTATGCTAACAAATGGAATGTACTCATAATTACTGGCACCTAGTTTATTTCCATGTCAATAATTTTCTGTTCAGCTGTAAGTTCCCTGAAGCTGTCTTAACGCTACGTTATTCATAAGTTCTACCTTAAGCCAATCCATACCGTAACCGAGCACGTTTGGCTCCTAAAGTCCCCATAGTTAGTTTGACACGTGTGATCACTATGTACAGTTTGCTTAACTGTGCCTTGGTCAGGGTGGAGAGGTGGGCCAGAGATTAGCCGGACTTGGGCACGGTACGCAAGCAATGTGATCGCTAACTCTGCCCGAGTACAGGATATGGATATGACATCAGTGATGCGACTGACATATGCATGTGCACATGTACACTGGAAGGAACGGATCTTTTTTTATAGATAATATGAACGCCCATAAAGGTGATGGAAGTTTCTTCTGTTTACTCCTGGTCATCTGTTCAGCAAACATATTGCATAGCCGGGACATGCTGTGAGGATGTAAAAGCCTATGTTTGTATGACTATAAACACTGTACTTTGTGGTGCCCTGTGTCATGCAGAAAGCCAGTGCATTCCTCGCGTGTCTGTAGCCATTCTGTGTTACTACCCACCGTGTGTGTGCCTTACCGTCCGGCCTCTCACCTCCCTGCTTTCTCGTTATGTGTTGTCTGGGGTTACTAAAACAGCATTATTTTTCCATTTAAGAGAAGCCTACTTATTTCTTGCTATTATGGTATTACTTTGGTCTGCCAGACATTATGTTGGTGTCAAGACTGGGATGTCAGAAGCAGCCCCACTGATGCTTTTGGAGCAGGTCTCCCTGGACATTACCCCGACAGCCCGCTCCATGGCCGCCAAGATGGGAGGCCCATTTGCTGATGCTGCAGGGATGGGGGGAGGAGCTCGTCCTTCTGCGGGGCTCCAGAGCCGTGCAGCGCACCCTCAGTCCCCCACACCAGTCTCCCAGACCTCCATTTGATATATAAGCCATGAGCTAGAGCTTCCGGGAACCCTGATTGCTCGCTAGCCAATGAGAGCTCGCAGCTCCCCAGCAGTGAGAAACTACAGCCCTGCCCCAGCTGCGGCCACCAAGGCTAGCAAGCTGCGGCCGGAGAGCCAGTCCTGCACATGATTCGGGAGCGTGACGGGTGCAGAGCGAGCAGGACCCCCCCCCCCCCCACGTAGGACCCACCTACACCGGTTACAGCAGTTGCTCCAAATATTGTACCCATCATGCACTGCAGTAGTCAGCAAATTCTACAAATATGCTTTGTACATTAAGTACATGCCTCAATAATATAGTTTATAATGTTTTGTAGTCAAATTATTACACTTCAATATTGTTATAAGGATTGTACCAAATATTTTTTGAGTTATGACTCCCAGCATAATGAGATTGTATACATAAGAATTAGATATGTCATGAGTCCATGTAATATGCATGCATCAGTGTTTTAATTCCTACATATAATCCCTCATACGGTCGGTGGGGGCTCTCGCCCTTGCTGGGGGGTTGGGGCCCTGAATCAGCCCTGCCTACCCTGCCTACCAGTCCATACCTGAATAAAATGTATGTGTTTTGCAAAGTGATTTTTTTTCGAGTAGGGACTATGAACTGTAATTGCATGAACCCCAGGATTAGTATCTTAACTTGCGTTAACTAGCGTTAAACATTTTCATTTTGCTTTTGTGTCTGTATGTGTGCAGCTCACGAACATCCTTAACCTCCATGGAAATGAGGTCACAATTAATATGCAAAATGTTTTTTTCTCCAAATATTGAGTACACTTAATATAAAGTAAGTTTTCTGTGTAGAGCTTATGGTTTTTTTTAGCCGGTTACCTCTAGTTTCCTTTTTACGCCGGAACATCCTTTATTTCTTTACGTGATAATTTGGGTTCCTAGCAACATTTACAATAAACGTATAATGAGACATTTTCTCTGCGCAGCGTCTTAAACTACGTAGACATTTATTGTATAGCCAAAAGTCACGCTACATATCTAACCTGTTTTTTTCCTTCGTAGTGTTACATTGTGAAATTTGTTTAAAATATATTTCCGTTTAAGAATCTAAACTGGAACTTGGAATTTTTTTTTTTTTGTAAATCTACGTGCGCCTTTTTCGCTTTGAAGACTTTTGTAAGTCCAGGCGATTGTTGTAGGTAAAAACATTGCAAATAAATGTAATTGTATTAAATGTATTTCCTTCTCTCTAAACAGGTACATGATTCTGAAAGACTCATCAAAACAAGCAGGCACATCTGAGATCTGCGATCTAATTAAATGTTCTGTCCCGGAGAATAAAACGAGAGCTGCAGGAAAATGTAGATCTAATAATAATTTGAAACGTCTTGAATTCAGATTAATTTACTGTAGTTTATTTAAATGCATAACTTATAAAGTCGTGTACAACCGACTGTTCATTTTTCTGGTTTGCATTAATTCGTGGTAAATGCCTTGAGCATTAAGGAAATCAAACGGTTTAACTAAAAATTAAACAAACACTCAAAAAGCGCCGAATTCTTTCCAGATTACACCTAAATTGTTGTGTCCAGCGTAATCGGTGGCGGTCTCTGTAAATACTGACGTAGCTACTGTTCCCGCACATTATATATTATATCATCACCGTAATTTCGTTTATTCTTTAATTGGGTTTACTGGATAAACGACTTTCGTAATTCTTGTTTTGTCAGTTAATCCCTATGCCGAAAAGTCTCCCATCACGATGGAATCCAAAAGTTAAGTCATAAACATAGTGCAAGTTTAAGTACTGCGGCTACATATATGAGACGGCGCTTCTGTGTCAGCTGCTGAAGCGACAGGCGTTCGCACCCGGGCCGGGGCTTTGCAGTCCGCCGTAGCCGAAGGCAGGGTGCTGCTTGGATTTCAGTCTTAGTGATGCCAGACTAGAGCTGCATGTGTCTCTGCAAACAGTGTACGGCGAGCCGGCTGCCCCGTAAGGACAGGCAGCCGAGGACATGGCCGGGCTGACGGGAGAGCTGCTGATGTTGCTGAGATTGTTCATGTTGTTCAGAGCGGACGCTGGCATCCCAGTAACAGCGGAATGGCCCATACTGGGGGGCATGTTTATAGCGGGGAGAGAGTTTGCAGCCGAGAACATGGACTGAGAGCTCAGTGGGTTCATGGAGTTAAAGAAGGTGAAGTTCTTGCTGGACAGCGGCGCCGGGGCGAGGCCTTTAGTTGTCCAGCTGTTGTAGGCGTAGGCAGGGTACATGTCCTCGTAGGGCTGCATGAGACCGCCGAACTGCGGCAGATAGCCGCTTTTACACAGGTCCATTTGCTGGTTCCGCTCGCGCTTCCTCCACTTAGCTCTTCGATTTTTAAACCAGACCTGTAAAAAGGAACAACCCTGTTAGTGATGCTAATGCGACGCAGGACTTTTGTCAAATCATTCTCAAATATGCGGGCATCGCACCCGAACTCGGGCTTCGGTGAGGTTGGTCCACACCGCGATCTCCTCCCTCGTGCTCATGTCCGGATAGCGGTTGCGCTGGAACGTGCCCTCGAGCTCCTGCAGCTGCTGGCTGGTGAAATGCGTCCTCTGCCGCCTCTGCTTCTGCTTCTTGGCATCTTCGGCCTTCGCGGCATCACTCCGCTGTGCCACTTTCCTCTCCTTTTCTGCAGAAGCGGGTACAGACCAAATGCAGGTATCATTCATTCCCTAGTCTGCTTTGATGTTGCATTTTTGTCTCATCTCGAGGCGGACATATATGGCAAGCCGTTTTAGTTTTAATCCAATTTCCAAATATTTAATTCAGTTCCAAATAGGTAGAATGATAATACTTGATATCAGAAATTAAATTTGAACTAGTTGAAATGCCAATTCCTGATATCAGGAATTCAAATTCAACTAGTCATAATTCAGTTTTAAGCAGTCATAATTCCAATTTCTGATATCAGGAATTCAGTCTTAACTAGTCGAAACGCCAATTGTTGATATCAGGAATACAATTTCAACTAGTTGAATATCCAATTTCTGATACCAGGAATTCAATTGTTCCTGGATATAATTAAATATTAATCATAACTAGTGACAATTGAATTTCTCATATCAGGAATGTGCATTCTAACTGGTTAGAATTGAATTTGTGATATCCTCTAAAAACGAATAAAGCTAAAACGGCTTGCCATAAATTAAAGCTAAAACGGCTTTCCATAGACATAGGCTCCGGTTCGGGCATTCTTACAAACAAAGCATGCCCTTTGAAAATGTCACAGTGGTTTGGTAGAATTATGATATAACATGCTGGAACAGGTTATCCGAGCAGGAAGCCAACAATTGCGACAGTAGCCAAGGCAGAGATACATCATTACCTACCCGATAGCTCGGTATCAGACGATTCGCCGCTGGAATCCTCCGCTTCTGGCGAGCCTCCGCCCGCCGCTCTCGGCGAGAGAAAGGCGTGGGCCGCGATCCGCGTCGCTGGCGGGCTGACAGCATCAGAACTTCTGTCCAAATTCATCCCAGCTTAAAAAAATATTAGCGAAACATACTCTTTTTAGTACCGGATTTTTTAGAACTGACCCGTCTGCACATGGCCTGTTTTACAGAAACTTCATTCCTTCATTTGTGAAGCCTTGCCTACCCCGAATCTAGCCCAAATCACTCTGTGGACCTTGTATGAATAAAGCACACAACTGTCACTGTAGTCTGGTTCCAGAATTACAGGGCAGCGCGCTTCCCCGCGCGCACACACAACTTTGCAGCTGAAGGGATAATTGGCCAATAACTAATTTTGACGATAATATTACATGTTTCTGTGATAAAATTTTAAATATTTTGCAACAAAGAAACCAACAAAAAACCTACTGAAACTTATAATTGAATCAACCATATTAGAACAGAGATAAAACATGAAATACTAATTTCTTACTATTTTAATTTTCCAATTACGTTTTTGTTTAATATGTTATTGGGCATATAAATTAATCATGCGGTAAAATGCATAATTTAAAAAAACCTTTTCAAGTAATTTTGATCTAATACATCAAGTAATGTTAATGATGTAAAGCAATTTGAAACATTGATTACTTCAATACCAATATGTGGCCTTACAGAACCAAAATGCCGGTTGTAAAAGTATCAGTTATTGTTATTATTATTATTATTATTATTAATAATAATAATAATAACGACTGGCATGTGTCCTTTTCTGCGCAGATGGCAGCATCGGCTTTCCTTTGTAAGTCACATATTTCATCATCGTTGTCGCAAAGATGATTATGACTGTGCTTCAAGGAGTCTAATGCAAGTTCAGCGGACAAGTTCGCACAGCAATAGCACGATGATGTAACACCAGCATCACAAGAGTTAAACTGAGCCGCCGGGAATCAGATTATGAATGATACGTAGGCCTACGTTCTCAGCCCTTCCCATGACCTAATGTCATTTTCACCTCCGTTTCCATACATTAGAAACAGAAGTTAAAACACAGTTAAGAGTCTGAGGTGCCAAAGTTATGATTCAGTCATAGATTACCAGTCAATGGGACAATTTAGTGAGAGTCGGCTGTTTAGACTGTAGATGGATGGCAATCCCAGAATTCGCATAGAACAATGCAATAGTCAATAGCTACATGCATTAGCGGCTAAAATTGTGGAAACACTACAATATTTGTAAAATCATACATCGGACGATTAAATAAGTAACTTTATGTTGCAATCTAAAAATATATATGCAAATGTTTCCAAAATATAACACATGTGTTTCCACAATATAACACAAAAAGATGGATTAAGTAATTTCTGAATATGAGTTTTGGGAGCTACATCAATACCGATTTGCAGATCAAACACCCAGACAATAACAATATGGCCGTTAGGGCTGCCCCCGACTAAAGATATTCCTAATCGACTAACACTCCTGCATTTTAGCGATTAGTCGAATAATCGTTAATTTATGATATTAATATAATAACTTGCGTATA
>JAODKM010000002.1:6550366-6562452 GCA_026780845.1 Petrocephalus sullivani
ACTAATGAAAATGTATTCGACCAAGCCCTCTTCATATCGACTAACGTTTAGTCGACTATTTGGGGGCAGCCCTAATGGCCGTAATAGAAATCTGCATAAAATTCCGTTAAACTGTCATATACTGACTGGGTCCTTTCAAATGCAACTTGCTGATGGACTGATTTTGCTAATTGGTTTTAAGGGAGGTAAAGTTGGCAGAAAATCTGCATTTGTATATTGTTTGCCTTTTATGTTAGATATAGAAAAAATGCAATTTATTTGAGGAATTTCTGAAAATTCTCATACGAAATATGCTCGTTTTCAAGTAAGTCTGAATTCAGATGTCCAGAGACACGTGAACAGAAATACACTTCTTAAGTATTTAGGAATTTAAGAGCATTCCATTCAATATGTAATGGTGCTTTGTGATGTCCATATGTGTGTGTGTGTGTGTGTATGTATATATATATATATATACATATATACACACACACACACACTACACTTCCCAGCAATGGTGGACAACTGAATATTAAAAATTATATTTGTTATGCTGATTTCCTGTTACCAGTGACTTCACTTATTAAACATTAATACTTTTAACTAAAAAAGTTTATGTTTTAAGTGTTGTTTTGTTTAACTGAGGGACACATTACATTATTTGTCCCAATAAGAAATACACCGTGTGAACACTACATCACAAGATGACCATTTAACATATGGGTTTTCTGAAATTCCATAAACTTTTGAAACTTTCCAGTTTCTTTCTACTTATTAGTCTGCTTTTAGAACAGGCAGGGGTTCTACATGCCTTCTTAATCCCCCTACAGCTGACCCACCGTGTCCGCTGGCTTTTAGGCCCACTGCACGTGTAATTATCTTTCACTGTACAGTTTGGTTTGGAAGGGAAGATAGATGTCCAGTTTAAGCGCACGCAGAAATCAGTTTTAGATCGGCTATTAAACTAAAGGTTGGATTTGGAGCAAATCCGACAACTTTGACCTTTATCGGGTGTCTGGGGCAAACTAAGCAGGCGTTTTATCAAGACGAAGCTGCTTTGGTGTGGCCGATACAAGCAGCAGATATTTTAATACGATTCCACGAACTTTTCGGCACCGACTGAAGAAAAAAACACACGCCGAAAAAGAGCACCGATAATGTCACGTTCGTCGTGCATGACAAGGAAAGGACCGAGTGGAAATACCGAGAAGGCTGGGCTCTTTTATTATATAATTGCACTCTTAGCCTGGGATTATTAGCAGGTTAAGTTTGGCCAAAAGCTGTAAAAAATACAGTATACGCAAAAACGCTAGGAGCCCAAAGTGATTTTTGTGTGATTTTTTTGTGAGCAGTCAATTAACATTTAACAAAGTGTTTTTATTATCACACGATGAACTTTAAAATTCCCCACGTGTGAGAGTTCCACATTGTGAGCGTTAATGTCATTTACATTAATTTAATACCTGACCAGGATAAGCGGTTAGAAGCGGTTAGTTATTATTTTTATACTTTTTTTTTTATTTATTCCTTTATTAATTTGCTATTTCTTTGAGTTTCAAATTTTTACAATCATATCGCAGTCGGCAAAGCGCTGCTCAACTAAAACTTTCGGTACATGTTTCATTTCTACGATATACAATTCCTTTGCCATTTATTATCGGCTCTCGGAAATTTCACCTCCTTAAAACCTATATCGGTGAAAAAAAAATGTTGGTATCGGTCAGGCCTTAAATAGCACGTTCTAATGCAGGCCTGCCTATGACATTAACAATGTAATTTTATGCCAGTAGAGTGTATTGCTACAATGATCTGGTTTTATGCGACTATATAAACTAGTGTTTAAAGTAGTTTATCCTCAAGCTTTATTTTTAATGTCAATATCATTAAAATTCTAGCACATATACTGTTCAAACAGCAAAAGGTGCATACATAGAACCTATGCACACTCAGGCTGCTTCATACAAAGAAACATTTAAAAAATATGTTCCCTGTGAAATGAAACAAATTTCATATTCCATTAACAAAATAACAACACCAAGTACGTTTTACCTGCTATTTTGAAGGAAATTACATTCTTAGCACTTACAGTCCACTCCAGTTATCTGCGTAACAGCCTTCAAAACACAGTGAGAATATGAAATAACATATACAGAGATACAATTTGCCATCAACAACACCACAAAGTTGTTTTCCAAAAGAATCATACAAAAACATGCTAGTAACACTTAAGTATTACTAGAGCTTATATCATATTGTTTATCCAATCGTTTATTGACAGATAGGACTATTTTTTTCCAAAAGCGTCTCAGGCACCCCACCAACTAACATTTAATTATTTTAAAATAGTTTCAAAATTAGTTTTTCGTACAAGTGATTTCAGTCCTGAAGTGTTTCGATCGTGATGATGATAAATCTACTATAAAGTGGGTCTATAATGTTAAATGTAGATCGTGTATGTTGGCATTTAATCCATCTCAAAGATTATAGAGATTACAAAAATGTACAATGTTGCAACGGGAGGATCCAAATGACCAGATATTCTGTAGATATCATAGTCATGCAGCAGCTGTATTTCATTTTCTAATGTACTTTTGTCTGATGGTTTAATTTAAGAGATGGTCGATGCTAGTGATGCGTTACATTAATGCAAATATTGCGTTAGAATTTTTAATTCTTGTATATGCTTTGATGTTTGAACTAATGACTATAGCTTTACTCTATTTTACCAAACTGCAAGACATATTTGCGCAATAAATATTTGCAACGTTAACAAGCCATGTGGAGACATACCTCGTAACACGTGACGTGGCAAGTGTTTTCCTTTTGAGTCACCAACTTTACTTATTAATGCCCTCGGAGTCTCGCCGCAACTCAGAATTGGTCAATTTTGTTATCATTAAATATCTAATTGTAACGTTTACGTATAGCCGGTTACTTCAAGAAAAACCAACATCAGTATTTATGGACTGACAGTTAATCGAATACAAAAGTTTTAATTATACATAGGTTGCCGTTTTAAATTAGACCCATTATTGCAAAAAGAATGGCCACTCGTCCGTACCTGCTTCAGTCAAAACATATTTTAACTAAATGCTTTTTATGAAGGTTAATGATAAGATGTCGCGGAATTAACAAAATCCCATCTTAAAACCGCGTATCCAACATAGAAAAAATACATATATAATGTAATATACGACACATGTTCCATTTTATATTACACAGAAAAACTTATTTAAGCTGTAATATGTTTTGAACAGACAAAAGGAAAACACCCACCAGATTATTCCTAGTTGAACAGGCAAGGTGAAAAATACAGATGTATCCCGTGCAGGTGAGCAGTATATCCAGCGAAAGGCACGGAGGCGCCGCGTCGGAACCCGCGTTTTGATGCGCTCCAGTCCCGCCTGGACCTTTTTTCAGGTCCCAGTGACGTCAGGCGCGTCGCCTTTGCCTGTGTGCTTGTGTGATAATACCTGGCGGGTTTTCATGTTAGATACCGTGGCTGCGTCGTAAAACCCGGTGCAAAACGCACATATACAAAACCTGTTTACAGTCTGAATCATTCTATAACTATTTTACCACGTAATTTTATAGCGAAAATGTACTGAACCCCGAACTTGTGTTTGATTAAAGTTTATTTTAATGTGAAATGCAACATGAAAAAAAAATGGTCAACACGAGTTAATCTTAATTCATAAGGACGGGTTTAACACGACCTGTGTTTAACACAAACACTTTGTTTCGCTTAAATATCTATTCAGGCAACTTATTATGTACCATTATGCTACGCAATTGTGTTATCGAGGTATGTTATTGTAAAACTAGATCAGAGTAGGCCTAATGCTCACCTCAGAATTAACTTTCTAAAATTTGTACGGTTTGTTTATAAAAATATATTCTATTAAAATACTATAATGGATACAAAACTTTTAAACTTCTAAATAGTCATATATATATATATATACATATATATATACATATATATACTATGTCATATCCTATATTATAAATACGTATATATATATATATATATATAAATACGTATTTATAATATAGGATATGACATAGTATACAGTATACAGAGTAACCAACACATAGATGCTTCAGACAACAAATGACAAACAAAAGAGTTAGCTTATATATATATATATATATATACACACACACACACACCTATTATTTTCCTTAGTTTGATGTAGCTTGTTAGATAAGGCTACGCTTTGCCACCGCTATTCAAATAGACGTTCAACAAACTGACGATAAAAAAAAGCTGACGATACCTGACAATAAAAAATAAAAAATCTGAGTAAGTAGTTGCGCATTTTCACGGAACGTTTGGACTGCCCTTCCCCCAAATAGCTGACAAATGATCGAATTTACTATGGTACTGCAGTGTAGTGAATTGTAGGCTGCATACGCAAATTTACACTTAAAAAATTTAATTATTAAGAATTCAATATACTTACGTGTCACATGTTTGATTAAGAATGGATATACATATTATAACTTTAAAACATAGTGATCCTGACCCCTGTTATGAGCAAAATTTTAAGATTATACGCAATGCGTCGTCTGAGTTTTTCCACACCATTAGCTTTTAAAAACTTTGAACATTTTTTTCCTGTAAATTTCACAGCAGTTTTCCCCAAATTTCGTTGTAAAAATCCAAGCTTAAAAAAAACGGACAAAAAAATTACAGTAACCGACAAACTGCTTTAACCGAAATAAGAAATATTCAAAATCAAAGGTGTCTGACAGCTTTTATATTCAAGAACAGAGGCTGATATAATGATGCAAGGTGCGAGTCTCAAAAGTTCGTGGTACCTGAAAACTACTCAACTAAAAATATTTTAACTCAAAATGTATCATCTGTCAGAACATATTATAAACATATTATTCATTTTGTATACATTTCACATGGTGTAAATTTATAATATTGCAAATCGTATAAACAAATTGAACTTCTAGCTAAGCCTACCAATATACAAATTCTTATTATCATTAGGGTCACTGTGGTAACTTATATATAAGTTAATAAATAAATAAATATGAATATTATATCTAAGAAGTTTTATTCATCCCAAAATATTGTTGTAGGCCTACATTTTGTGACAAATATTGTAGTGATGTGAGTGATAATTAAAGGTCAGTAAAAGAATAATAAATCCTCGAAATGCGTCCATAATATTATATATAAATATGTAACTCATAAATAAGAGGGTCCACTTTCAAACTGTCCTGGCTATACATTCTGTTGCAGCACAATTTGAATATCTTTAAATAATAATTTACATGATTTGATTAATGATTGATAAATACTTTATCCATAAAATAAAAATGGTCAGGTTAATACAATTGTAATAGTTAACGACTATTATGTTTTCCTTTAATTCTAGCCTAATTTTTCTTAATTTACATGCATCTCTGTCTGACATTGACTCTGGCAAATGCACGGAGCTTTGAAGCATTGCCTCTGGAATCGGTGTAATCTCCTAAATGCCACTTCAGTTGCCGGATAATTTTAAGACACGTGTGAAGTCTGTTCCAGTGCACGTTACCTCTGTGAGCCATGTTTAGAGATGTGTTATTGCTGCATAGAAGAATTGGAATCCCTAAGAGTCATAATGGCAGTTATTCATCCATCTAACTCACATCTGCTGCCTATACAATGTGCTGAACTTAGCCTTGTGTCCTTATATGAAACCCCTTACATGAAACCCCAACGAACAAAACACTTAGTCTTCTACCATGCAAGCTGGGCACTTCTGTCTGCACTGTTCCGGTTACCCTCTGCTCAGTGTATACATGTTGTTTTAAGAGTAACTGCTACTTAGTCCCTGGGAATGTTGCTCGATCTATGTTTGCGGCACAGCTAAGGTCTTCACTTATCCATCAGAGATGATGTTTAGGTTGCAGCGAGATTTATGTGTAACATATTGTATTGAAGATGGTTTCACTTCTCATCCACTTTTTCCGTCGTCTCCATGGCTACCTGAAGCTAATGAGGGTTATCTTGTTCACATAATACCATTGCACTCTTTATATTTGATTATTCTTAGACACATAAGACATAATTTAGGTGTTACGCAACTCATACTGCGGTAAATTTCATAAGTGCAATATTTATAAAAAATTTGAGTATGATTTAATTCAGTCCAGTTTAGTTTATTTTTATATATTTCCCTTCCGAAAAACAGATAAAGCCAAAACACAGTACAAGAATACCCCCCCCCCCCTTTCTAAACACACACACACCTTTAGGTCATACTAGGAGGAAAAAACACACTGGGGTCCAATTTCAACTGACTGCCCACCCCTCTTGGGCATGTGTAGATGTACGTTTGCTAAAGAGGTCATTTGTGAAGTGGAAAATGCTTATAAGAAATGTTACTTGCCAAAATGTACCAACATAACACCAATTGTTAAAATAACTTATCAAGAAATATGGCTGATACAAATGTTGATGTTTAAATAATGTTTGACAGTTTATATACAGTTGATCGATTGCTTCTAGATAAAGCTGTCCTAATCAGGCAGCATTTCGTGTTACCGACAAAAGAGTTAAAGTGTATGACTTACACCGATCAGGACCCAAACGACAGAATGGCCAATGTGGCAGATTGGTTTCCTTCAAGTTTTTATTTCACATTAGAAAATTTAATCGGATCAGCTGAGGTTTAGCTCATGATGAACTAAAAGTCAGCCTGTGTCAGTATTTGCAAAGTGGAATCTGACCTTTATAAGTAATCACACCAGATTTACTCGACAAAGTATTTCCAGTTGTGAACTGCAACATTCCATTCCATGAAAGGTTCGGGCTGTGTTGTTGAGCAGTTGAGCTAAAATTGGATTATTTTCTTGATTATTTATGCTTAAATAACTGATTTTGTTCAATTTAAATTTACAGTGGCCCCTTGAAGAAAATACCAATAATAATCTAGTGAAAAATGGTTGTTTGTCCATTTGCCTGCTGTTGCCTGTCCGTTTTCATTCAGCTCTGAACTGCCACAGCCAATATACTGGCATAATTTGCTTTCCAGTAAGTTAAGTTCTTTGTGAAGCAACCAGTCCTGGTATGATGAACCACTGTCGCTGAAGTCGGTCCCCGAATCGTGCCGATATATTTAAGTGTCCTTCTAATGGCACAACATTTGTACTCTGGGACACAAACCTCACCTATAACAGTGAACATCTCTGCTCATTGTCAGAGGAGGCTGTTCTGGGAGAAGATGTGCATTTTTTGGAGCTCTGTGAAGTAATGCCCTGCAAAATCGTTTGCAAATGCATCACAAGGTGGGGACTTGAAATAAAAAAAAAAACACAATAAGCAGAAATATAATAGGTAATAATACAAAAAGTGTGTTTTTTGTGCAATCCACATTTTCTTCACAAATTGGAAGAATGGTGAGTTTATACACATACAATACTAAATACTTTGCAACAATGTAACCTATATGATGTGTAAATGACTGAAAAGAACTGACTAATGTATACAAGTTATGCCTGATTTTCCTGGCTCAGCTTAAGGGTGGTATAATGTCTGTTATTTATTATTATTTTTTTTACTGTGACCAGAACCTGTCTTCTAAATCAAAGTTAATTTTTGAGATTTTCTAGAATTTATGTCGAGAAAATAGATAGAAGTGTAGCTCTGTGTCTGAGCACGACAGACATAATTGTGCTGCGTGTGTCGGTTTGGAGAGCCTCTCATTAGCTTCTTAAGAGCACCTCCTACAGACTCCCGGTAACTGCTATCTATAGCTTACCGCTGAGAGCCACACGACTGCAGCAGCTGCCGCGAACAATCCCACCCTGACATGCCGGCTCCTGCAATATGTAAAGAAAGCTATCAGGCTGGCAGGGTCGCTGGCTGCCTCGTGCATGACCTGCCTCAGAGTGCTTTCTCTGCATAGCTTTGTGGCGCGCTGAGCTGAAACATCGTAAAACAAAATTACGTGGGTAATCCAAGACTTTAATAAAAAAATTCTGGGTCCCATTAATTGTCAGTTTCTCCTTTATACAAGCTAGCTGTAGTCTCAAAAGAGGAGCCCACCTTAAGCGTTATGAACTTTGTTGCAGTGGACCTGCTGCAGTACGTCACTGGCCCCTCACTATCTGTAACACGTTGTAGATAGCTCCACGACTTGTCTTCTGTTCGATCTCTGTTTTCTTTGTCGTCAATATGCATTTGGCAATGACCGGCTTTGCTCTTCTGCCGGTTTGATGTTTGTAATGAAATAGGGTGAGATCATTGAGACTGTCACTTCAAATGGTAATAATTTGACAGTGGTAGACTGAAGTTCCGGGTACCTTATGATTGACACGAGGACATTCATCACCAAGGGGTAGCTGTGCTAGAACAACTTGCAACATCATACCCTACAATGTCTTTTTCTGTACCACAGAACAGCATTAGATTGCTGATCTTAGCCCGTTCCCTAACATATGTTTTGTGGCACAGTCAGTAGAACATGCTGAATAGGCTCTACCACAGGTTCAGGTTCTCAGGCCCAGATTTACGGTGGTAGAGGCAGGAGCAGTTGTTGGTGGTAAGCTCCGATCCCCAGAGAGGATCCTATGATAATAAACCGAAATACGTTCTCACGTTTTCTTCATGTAACGCAGTTCATTTTGGCCTGTACTGCATAGAAATGTATTGACGAACTTTGGCAGAGAATCGATTTGCACGCCGAGCTCCGTGGTTGGTGGAAGCCGGGAGGAGATGGCAGTGGGGCTTCCGGAACCCGAACAGGAGCTTCATTGTATTATTTCACGAGAGCAGGAAGCCGTCAATAAAAAGATCGAAACAAAACAAAAATAAGTCAACAGCATTAAGGCTGCCAGAGCACACACTCTGAAAAGGCGAAATGTTCGTATCCACCTTAAAAGCAAATATGAAGGTAAAGTGGATGCCTGTGGCAGGAGATGGGTGAGTGCTTTCGAAGGGCCCCGTTAATACACACGTCTGTTTGACAGGCTGCTTCCAGCAAAAAGCCCCTAACCCTAACCCAGCTGGCTGGTCAGGAGTGGCACTGACCTCACTTGGGCCTTTTGGCAAGGAAGCGTATTAGTAGATGCCTCCCTGAACACCTTAAATCAGTCTAATCAGCCACTGGCAAAGGAAAACGGTGATTAAGCAGGATTAGCTGATTTGGGGCAACTTTGCATAGCAAAATCATATTGATTAACTATATTTGTGCGAGTTAAAGTCATATTTGTGTGAGGTAAGTGCAAGCTAAAGTTGAGACACAGGAAGGAGGCAACTGAGTAGAAGTTAATGTTTAGAGGAGAATTTATGATGTCATTTGGGGAATCCGCGTGCTCCTGCTCTGGGATTCGGAACTGGAGAGCCACAGCCGTGAGAAACCGCAGCATTTTTATCTCGACGGCCAGACAAAAGAGCGCTTGGCTCCATAAACCTGCTCACTGGCTCTTTAGCAGACAGCATTTTACTGCCACATTTACTCTTTCCCCCATGACTTCTGATAATACTCCCCCAAACATGCAACAATTAAGAGGGGCAGTTGAAAGAGAAGAGAGCTCTGGATGTTCAAGTCCCCAGCAGCCAGTGGGGTGGGGGGAGGGGTACTCTGGTTTGCTTTACTGGGAGGGTTAGAGATGTTTACACTGCAGAAGCCCAGGCTCACTGGTAAGTACCATGTACTGGGGCAGAGCCATCCTCAGATTTATATGTCCTGCTTTCATCTGCCCTTTAAAAAGTCTGCTTGCAAAAACTTAGCACATCTGAAGGCATTCAGTCAGGAGCTGCTTGGAGCCTCCTACTCAAAATAGCATCTGCATCACATGTACACATATCTGCCGCACGTGTAATACAATAAATCAGATTTTACTAACAAAACATGCTGCAATTTAACATGACAATATATTGTTCAATAACAAGATATCATCTTGCTGGATCCAGTCAATGAAATGTTCTACTGTACATGAATTTGAGCTTTAACTGAAGCACGTGTAGTGTGTAAAGTCAGTATTATACTAAATGTTTCCTGTTTTTTATGTTGACTATTATCTTTACCACAGTGATATTGAGTCTTTCATTTCAGAGAAACGTATGTGCTATTCCCCCTACCCTAACCTGCACCTTAATATGTCATTGCCCTGTTCTGTGTCGGCCTTTTGAAAATGTGTCTATTTTTATATAAATGTCCTCCTAAGTAATATCTTATTTATTTAATATCATTCTATTTAATACCTATTTTTTGGACTCTCCCTAGTAAGGGATGAGTTTACGTTTTTATATTTTAATTTAGTTTATGTTTTATTTAATGCATGTTTGCTATAGGGTGTGTTATCTGCGTGTAGTGCATGCAAATATATGAGTAAGGCACTTTCGGAGCCTGCTTTGCAAACAGCAGCGCATGTCCCTCGTCTGGGAGCAGTGCAGCTGCTGCATATTTCAGGCCAACGTGGCTGTTTGAGACACTGGCATCCCCTGATCAGCACAATGGTGCAGGACGCCACTCTCCACAAGGAAACCAGGGCTGTTTCTCAACACTAAGAACGCAGAGATCCTTCTTGTGGTCTTGGCAAGATCGCTCTTGATAACTTGCCTCCCAAGAACGAACTTGGCGCGCAGTGAATTGTGGGATTGGTCTGGTTTGGCGAGGATGTGACTGATGTACCCTTGATATTTGGGGTATTTGCGGGGTTTTTTTACAGTCCTCTGTAATGCGGTTCTTGAATATTGGAACTGATCTTTGGTGATGGAAGATGACGTAAAACGGGTAGATGAGAACGAAAGTGGCCATATTGAGAATGACCCCAGGGACTGCATACCCAGGGTCAGGCCCGTGGCTGCTCCTCAAGTGGTTCTTTCTGCTGTTTCCTTCCCACTTCAATGTATATTCTTTCCCTGTGGCTGTCCAATCACAAATGGCCTGTAGCAGCACTGTGTGAGCTCATGTGGTGTGAGCTCATGTGGTGTGAGCTCATGTGGTGTTTCGTCTACTTTCGCCGTCATGCTCGTCTCCTTCCATTCTGCTCTGCTATGGCCTTAGGTTGGGACTGAATTTCTCAGCCCATTATTTTGGTGATTCTAGCTTCTGGGTAGCCTGTCTTGTGTTCCACTCCCACTCTGTCCAGGTCTTACGCTTTGTCGTTCTCTGTCTCTACTCCATTCTCTCCTCCTTTCTGTTTTTACATTTCATGGGACACTGAAAGATGGATTTCCAGATTAGAGGGGTAAGAGGTAAAGAGAATGAAATGTGGTCACGTGGGGGTCTGTGACAAAGCCTAAAAACCTTCACCTGCTCCCCATCACTGACAGGTCCGAGGTCACGTGGGCGTCTGTGCCAAAGCCTAAAATACCATCACCTGCTCCCAATCACTGACAGGTCCGAGGTCACGTGGGGGTCTGTGCCAAAGCCTAAAAACCTTCACCTGCTCTCCATCACTGACAAGTCCGAGGTCACGTGGGGGTCTGTGCCAAAGCCTAAAAACCTTCACCTGCTCCCCATCACTGACAGGTTCGTGGTCACGTGGGGGTCTGTGCCAAAGCCTAAAAACCTTCACCTGCTCCCCATCACTGACAGGTCCGAGGTCACGTGGGGGTCTGTGCCAAAGCCTAAAAACCTTCACCTGCTCCCCATCACTGACAGGTCCGAGGTCATGTGGGGGCTTGTGCCAAAGCCTAAAATACCATCACCTGGTCCCCATCACTGAGAGGTCCGAGGTCATGTGGGGGTCTGTGACAAGGCCTAAAATACCATCACCTGCTCCCCATCATTGACAGGTCTGCGGTCACGTGGGGTCTGTGCCAAAGCCTAAAAACCTTCACCTGGTCCCCATTGCTGACAGGTCTGCGGTCATGTGGGGGTCTGTGCCAAAGCCTAAAATACCATCACCTGCTCCCAATCACTGACAGGTCCGAGGTCATGTGGGGGTCTGTGCCAAAGCCTAAAAACCTTCACCTGCTCCCCATCACTGACAGGTCCGAGGTCACGTGAGGGTTTGTGCCAAAGCCTAAAATACCATCACCTGCTCCCCATCACTGACAGGTCCGAGGTCACATGGGGGTCTGTGCCAAAGCCTAAAAACCTTCACCTGCTCCCCATCACTGACATGTCCGACGTTGACGTTTCTCAAGG
>JAODKM010000002.1:6565741-6585457 GCA_026780845.1 Petrocephalus sullivani
AAATATTTAAAAACTGATAGAAAATACTGAGTTTCACATAAACATAAGGCATTTAGGAGGCAGTGCTCTCTGATGGTGTTATGATGTCATTATGATGTCATTATGATGTCATTATGATGTCATTATAATGGTGTTCTGATAGTATTTTGGATTGGATTATAATACAAAATATTAGTAGTAATGTATAATATATTCAATATCCCCAAGACCCCCTCTAAGAACAGCATAAGAAATGTATATTGCTATTTCTACTACAACACTGGAGAAGAGATACTGATCTAGAAGGCCATCGAGACAAAGCTTTACGCTTTATGCTTTACACTTTATGCTTTACGCTGCCGCGTCACTAGTCTAGTACAACAGCTGTTGTCACCCAGTTAGGAACAAGCCGTGAGCAGCTTGCATTTCCAATGGGCTGGATTTGCCACAGCCGGGCCCCCCTCCAGCTTTAAGGACCGGAAGGATGGAGGGCACTGAGCTACAGAACGAAGGGACAGAAAGTGATTACAGGAATGGGGGGGGGGGGGGGCTTTAAAACTGTGTTGATCTTGGCAGAACGAGGCTTGTCGTGCCTCACCCTTTCTGCTTTCAAAAGAAGAAGGGTTCCCTTTCAGTGGCAGGCAGAGAGGCTGGGCCACACCCTGCATTAATTATGCCGTAATATGTCAGAATAGCTCAGCCCGGGTGCTCCTCCAAGAGTGAATGTGTGGGGGAGCTTGGAGGGGTGGGCTGCCGTCAAAGGTTCCCCGGCTACTCGCGGAGGAAACAGAATAATCACATTACATCAGGCCCCCGTCACTTTAGCGGTGCTCACCTGCCTTTGGCACATACACAAGGCTGCGTCAAAATGAAGCACAGAAATTGAAAGTTAAAGTCACATAATAGCAACCGATTACAACAGATCCTCTTAAGAGTCCATGATGAATACTTTTCACAATATGTTACCCGTTTATTACAATTGTGTGATTTATTCGAGGGTGTGCTACCACAATGTTGTATTCTGAGCATGTATCCATTATGTGAATCGTCATAATATATTACACGCAAGCAGAGTGCGATTAAAGACTGCAATTAGAGTGATAGTTTTCTTTTTGGTTAAATTGAGCAGTTAATTCGTGCGGCAACTTTGTTCCAGCGCAAATTTAGCCACGTGCCAAATTTAGAATCAGTGCAAAGTTGTTTGCCCAGCAGTGGGTCAAGGGCTGGATCGGGATTAGAAATATATGAGCCGTATGGTGGGAGGAGAGGGGTGCCGCGATGACTCTGTCAGGCCGTGCAGCCATCGGGCTGCCTCGCGGCCAGGTCGCATCCACGTCTAACAGGCTAGCGAGTAAATGTACTGACTGTTTCTCACTCTGATCCACATGGTCATATTCACGGCATTCCTCCTATGAAAAAAAAAACGGAGCTAAAAGTAATATGCTGTGGTAACGTGGAAAAAATAGCTGACCATGAAAAAGCAGCTTTAACATGGGCTAACAGAAAAATAACATTTACCAGTTGTCTTATTGTACAGATTGAGATCAGACGGACAATAACTGACATATGATAGCTCACAGAGAAGGTCTGTGCTCTATATCAGTGCCAAACTCTGACTTATAGGAACCTCCTGCAAATAAAACCTGCCGACCACTGTAGCTTTTCAGAGAATCATCGTCGATTGCCAGCTGGACCTAGAAGTTGATGTGATTTCCTTAACCGGCTAAGCAATGCTGTCTGTGCTCCCAGTACCACCAGGAACTGTTCAATACACCAGTGTATATTTTAATCGACCACCACCCCACCTTATTTAGCTAAGCAACACCTCATTCAGTTATTTAACCAGTTAAGTTAATTAGTATTGTTAGTATAATAATAACCAGATGATACATGGTACATGTTGCATTTCTTAGCAGCAGAGTTGCTAAGTACGTTAGCAGCTTACATAGTTGGAACCATTTCAATGAACTGAAATTTAAGGACCACGTGGAACAGCTGAGGGCCCCTGAAGCAAGCCTCCTCTAGCCATCCAACCTGTAATTTCTTAGAGAAATTCTTGTTCGTCGTTTTTTTGTGTTACTGTCTGCACATTTGCATACGTCCTAACGTTAAAATGTGTATTTTTTTTAGTAAATGTACAGCTCCTACCCAGAAAAACAGCTTTAAACATTTTAAACATTTTTATTTGACTGCCAGAGACTGTATTTTTTACTTTCCATTCATGCTGGATCACACGTCTGTCATCAGCACAGCAAGCATACACAAGCATTTACAAGAACATTTGTATGGACACACCTGCCTTTGGAGACACGTGGGAGGACAGAGGACTTACAAAAGAGCCTTTTATTTGTTTCTGGGTCATTAAGTAGCGTGTGCAGTTTACTCTTTCTCAGGAAAGCAACTGAAATCCACAGAAACAATGGCTGCTTTGCCACTGGGTTTGGTTTAAATGCCCTGGACATGTAAGAGCCAAATAATCTCAGGAACCCCAGTCCTAAGATAAAGAGGTGCCATCTGCACTTTGTAAGCATGCATTTTGTAGGAGAGACCCTTCATTCGAAGTCAGGGTAATTAATTGTGTGGACTTTGGCATGTTTACGGTCAGCTTTTGCCTTCGGCTTGATCTCTAGGATTAGGATGCTTTTTTAGGACTGAAGAAAGGCTCATTGCCTATAACATGTGAGTGTGTGGCTTCAGACGGGCTGGCATTCCCACTGTCTTGTACCTACTGAAAAGCCGTGCCACTTGCACACTTTTCCCTTTGTTCTGCTTTGAGTAGGTATTAATGGGTGCTAAAAGTCACGTAATATACAGTTTAATGAGCAGAAAGGATCATTATTGTTTTGTTTTGTTGGTTTATAACGAGGGGGGTGGTTTTGTAGGCACCCTTCTTCCAGGTTCTGATCCTGGTCAGGATTGCTGGGCCCTGGTGCTGATCTCCGACTGCGCAATGCCCAGGTACTGGCTTCATGGCACTGCGCAATTCCCAGGTACTGGCGGCATGGCACTGCGCGATGCCCAGGTACTGGCGGCATGGCACTGCGCGATGCCCAGGTACTGGCGGCATGGCACTGCACGATGCCCAGGTACTGGCTGCATGGCACTGCGCGATGGTCAAGTTTCACATAATAAAACATAAAACTATTTGTATGTTTGCTGTGACATAGACCTTTTTGTATCTAGCTCATTATTATTAGCTAAAAGGGCTTACAGTACTGTGCAAAATTCTTAGGCAGTCAAAGAAAATGTTTGTAACTATTCATCTGGCTAGTCAGTGTGTATTTTCTCAGAAACACAATTTAAAATTAGAGCGTGTCCAAACAAACACAAATGGCCAAATTCAGGTACAGATTCAGATGTTTGCTTATTCACAATTGTGCGCGGGCATTTATATTTACACTTACAGCATTTGGCAGACGCCCGTAGCCAGCGCGACTTACATAAAAGACTCCATCACTGAATATCTTCTGATGCTAGTTCAATAAAACCCAGGCTAAGAATACTATCCGTCTAAGACTCTGTAGGGGAAATACAGGTTTTAAGAGTATAATAGCGGAGGTGCCAAACCAAGAACTTCTGGAAGAGGTAGGTCTTTAGTCATTTGAGGACACCCAGTGACTCAGCGGTTGGGACATCTAGGGGGACCTCATTCCACCACATAGGAGCCAAAAGAGGGAAGAGCCTAGATGCATGTCTTCCTTGCGCCTTGAGAGATGGTGGGACCAGGCGAGCAGACGGCAGTTACATGCCCCTTGTCATACACATAGATCCACATCAGAACTTTATAACGTCTGTGTCTGGTGAAATTGATCAGCAAGCTGGACTGAACAAAATAGCAACCAGTGTGCGTTATAAAAAGCAGCGACTGGGATGCTCAAGATTGTATTAGGGATCCAGTTAGCAGTCCTCTCTCAATGTGTAATTATTTCAAGAATAAGCATATGAGCTCTTGGTATGTATTAATGCTGTAGCATAGCATTCTCCCAGGTCCCCATATCCACAAGCCCAATCCACAGTCAGGACTCTCTTCCTTGTGCCATTTCATGCCTTTTCCTTTCCAGGGCATGAGCTTAATCTCTTCAAGGCCTCACAAGCAGCACTGCACCATATATTCTGTATACAAACCTGTGTACAAACCATCCCTGCAGCTCGCTACCACCTGACCTCCTTCTCCAGCCATACCAGCTCTTAGACTTTCACAGAACAGAACGGTGATTTGAAGGAAGAAAACAACCTGTTATAAAGATAAAAAAGGCTGGCCTTCATGCAGGGACCTGAGACTCGGAGAACATATTCAGGCAGATTTCGTATTGCCAGCTCCCCCACCCAGGGTCTGCTGACAGGACCGGCTCCATGAAGATCGCTGGAATAATTAGGTCAAGTCGTCATCCTGTACAGACTGAAACAAACATTCCAAGGGTGCTGCATGAAGAGCCTTTCAGAGCCTTTAACCTCCATGTATGTGTCAGTGACGTCCTGTGCGGGACACCACATCATTTCCTAGGTCCCCCCTGGTGCCCAGGGTCACCCTCACTCATCGATATACATAAGCTCGCAATCTTTGGACTGATGATAGAAATTACACACGACCGTGAACATATTAACCATCAAGCATAGCTGAATGAGCAGTGCAGCGTGTGATGACAAAGATCACTGAGAAGTGATAGTGAGTTGACATCTTCTTGAGTTGTGCTGCCACTAAAGGTGTCTGTAAAACTGACAGGAGATTAGGGGGCGGGAGCCAGGGTGGGGGCTTAGAAGGGTTAGAGATTTTTCCTTAAAGCTGGACTTAAAAGTAAAAAAAAAAAATCCTAAGTTGCATTATGGCTTCATATTCAAATACAATTTATGAATATAGTATACAATAACAAGTGGCTAGCGCTAACAAGTCCTGCATTGTTGTTGCAAGATGTCAGCAGTTATGAAGGGTCTCAGAAGAAGCATGAGAAGGTCCACCATCCTCCTGGTGCTGTGACCAGCAGCAAACCCGTCCCAGCATCAGGCATTGCACAATTACATCCCTACACCATTACACTATCACTCATTTACACTATCACACCATTACACTATCACACCATTACACTATCACACCATTACATTTCAGGCCATTTTTTTCTCCTTGGTTGTTGGGGTTATTTGACACTGACATATTAATAAGAAAGTTAAGCACTTCATGGGTCATTCCCCAGATATTATACATGTCACAGCTCTGTGTAGATAGTGGCACTTACTTATCATTGTCTACTCTCTAAAAACGTGTGACTGAGACATAATATTTAGTTAAACTTCCGCGGTCTTTAGAAAAGCTGTCAAATATCACTTGTGGTCAAAGCTAATAAATTGGGTACTCTGACATGGTTTAGCTCAGGTTAAAATGTTAGTATGAATATGTATGTATACAAAATGAAAGGAAAAATCGTCTACAATTTCCTGGCCTTTCCCAGGGGCAAAGCTTCTCTATTCTTTTGTTTGCTCAAAATGATAATAGTGTGATTCTGCAGCACAAGGGGGCAAGAAGCAGCGCTATGCGGAGGCATCCTGCGCTGTTATTTTAATACCGTCGCTTAAAAAGAAGGAAGGAAAGGCAGAGAGATGACAGCCCAGATAAGCAGCTGACTAGGGTGGTCCATAATGAGCGTCTGAGGTCACTGACCACACCTTTCAAGCCAAGACACCTGACCTGAGCACAAATAAAAGGAGAAAGAGGCTAAAAGACGCAGACAGGGACTGTGGGGCACAGGCGAGGGGTCCCGTGTGAGAAGCTCACATCACACAGGAAGAAACACAGCCCGGGGTGCATTTCCCAAAAGCTGCCGTTAGCAGCTTACATAGCTGGGCCTATGCAGCCGCAGGCTTACAGCTATATAAGCTGCTAACGTACCTCACAACTATGCTCTTGGGAAGTGCACCTCTGACCTGATAGCAATATGTATTGTCTGGTTATTACTATACTGCTCATTTCTTTGTTAATATCACAGAGCATAGAATACAGTGCTGTCAAATGGCTTTGGAGTTGTTTGTTATTAGTGAGCAATTAACCTGTCTCTTCCCCAAGCATACACACAATAAATGCAGAACATTCTACAGCTGTTAGAATCCCGGACGTCCTGTGATGCAGCAGACAGATGCACTTGGTCACCGTCCGGATCCTAAACAGGAGATGCCTTATCAGAAACGCAGCACCCCAAAGAAATACTTTGTGATTCTTAAGTCTGGTTGGGAACAAATGTGCCGCCGCTCCCTTGGAGTATGTCTTGCATTCCTCTGTTTGTTCTGTCTTTTGTGTTAAATTAGCCCAAATGGGCAGCAGAATTAGCCTGGGTCCCCTGGGGCTCTTCGCCTGTGGAGGGGGCCCCTGGAGCTTCCCGTGTTTGCACTCTCTGTTGACCTAAGTGTGCTGGAATTCTATAATTCAGTAAACAAACAGCAGCTAGTCAGGCAGTCCTGAATGTACAGAAATGTATGCGTTGCAGACGTTACACTCCGGTTGATTTCCATAGCCTTTTCTTTTCCTTTTTTTCACTTTTCTAAGGACTGACCTGAAATATGTTTGTTTTCAAAGCTAAGGCTTGCCTCGGCAGTGTCAAACCCCCAAATGCACACATACTCAGTCTCAAACAAAGCAAAACATTTATATAATTTCCCAGTAAACAGCTTTCATGTCAAATAACAACAGCACTTTGCAGAAGCAATATTTTTTACATTTATTTAAATAAAGAATACAGAAAATAAAATGTAAAACAGCCATTGTGTCATCTTATATTTTGTGTGTTTTTATGTGTGTGCATTTAATTACTAATACATCATTTATTTGAAGGTGTCTTTATTCAGGCACCAAATCAACCTTGTTTGCTGCTTCTAGTTTTTTTTTTTATACAGCTTTGGATCGTTTATTAAGCCATGGAGCGATGCTGGTGAAGTCCGACAGCAGTGTCCGTCCCGGGCTCGGACACCGAAAGCTGTCAGCCACACCTCAGTGGAGGTCTTTCACCACCATGCTGCCCGACAGCCCAGATCCACATCCTCGGATCTCCCATCCTGATTCCATGATACATACCTCTTTCCTTATTACGTCCTGTTACTGAAAGGAAAAGCAGCTTCTCTGCTCTTACGCATTCTTTGCGGATGTGAGGATGCCCAAGCTGCCTTTGATCTGCGTTTTAATGCCTTGCAAATGGGATTTCTGCCAAAGTGTCTCGCCTAAAGCACAAATACTGATTATGAATGTCGGCCGCTGCTTATGTGCTGCTTATTCCATCTGACTGAGCACTAGCTGTCAGCACAGACCTCAGCATGTGAGGAAACACCATGCAATTTAGCGAGAGAACGGCCTGCAGTCCTCATTTATGGGGCCATAACCGAACCCCCTCGGCCAGAAACAGGCATGTACGGTCATTTCAAAGCAACTCAGCCTATTAATACCTTTTATAAAGTATACATGAAAATGGCATATTATTTAGCACAAAACTGTTGAATTAATAAAATGCTGTCTGCAAGATTATAAGCTTAGAACAACCTGTACCTAAGTGGCCACTGAAATCCCAGGCCCACAGCTATAAAAACAGCAGTTATGTTGTAAATATATTTACAGAGGTTAAGAATTTCCTTAAAATGTAACAAGTTAATTATGTACTTTGCATAAAATAAAATCCAAGTCTCACGAAACGGATTCTTCTCTCAGGGGTGTTTGTGAGTTTAAGCTTCATTGCCTGAAAGTTTGTGCCTTTGTCCTTCGTTGTGCTTGTAGCACAAATGCAGGATGAGAATACCTGCACTGAAAACAGTGGTGGGGGACAGCCCTGTATCTCAGTATTAGGAAGGCTTTAGAGACAGCCTTCACCGTTCTTTAACTGTATTCAGTATAGAGGAGACAAAACTCAGTTACACTCACTTATTTACAAGAGGCTGTTAGTTAAAGAATAGTTAAAGCAGCTATCGGCTAGTATACACACACACACACACACACACACACACACACAACCATACAAATGTGCAATAAGGATGACATACGATAAATTAGACATAGGATAGCATTATAGTGAACATTTAAAACAATCAATAGTGCATATAGTAATGCTTTTGAAACATCTTTGTTGAGGACTAATTTCCCTCTCTGTCTCGTTATGTTACGGTGCACCCTAACCCCCTCTGCCCCCCTTGAGTAGACAATTCATTTGTGATGTTATCTGTTCCAGAGAAGAGCTAATCTTTGGATTATCCTAAATTCCCACCTCAGCCATTAGACTTAAGGTTAAAGAGATCAATATGGAGCAGCCTAATCCAAAGCCACTCTTGTGACAAACGTGGTTGAACATGTAGGCCATTTAACTCATGTATTGTTCCATCCTGAACTTAGGTGGCAATACAGAGAAGGCATCTGAACGTTTTTCCTCAGATAACTAGTTATATACACTTCGGCATGTGTACATTTAAATATCTCTGTCTACGCATAAAAGCAGGCTCTAATTCAATTTAAATTTCATTTATATGACGCTTTTAACAAGAATCATTCCCAGAAAGAACTTCATAGATCAAGAACAAGCCATTTTCTAACAAACAGCCCATCCCATCACTTTCCAAATTTCCACCGGGTAAATTTTTCCCTAAAACGTTAACCACACCTAAAAACGCACAACAAGATTTAATTTGAAAAAGCAATTTGGTCTACTGAACTTTGTTTGTTTTTACCATCAAAGTGATACATTAATGATTCATGTTTTTGATACAATTCTTGTGTTATTTTCTGTTATTTATCGTTATTTATTATCTGAGTCACTTCTAACTCCTGTTGACACAAGCTATCATGTGTTCACCTTACTGAATTAATATCCATTCTAATGAAAATGCTGCAGAAACACATACATGCATATTTTTCTTTTATTGTTTAGCTGATGGTTTAGCAGTTTTACACACTTCTCCAGCTGCATATATGTTCAGGTTAGAGCTGTCCTACAGGGAACTACAGCCGGACTCCTCGTCGCTAAGACAGCCGAAGGCCAGGCTTGTGGAGTCCTGCCCTAGACCTGCTTCTGCACTGGAGTGACGTATAACTTTACCTCGGAGTATTAACAGTTTTTTTTTTGCGTTAAATGGGAGAGGCCTGTTTGCTGAAAGACTTGTGGAGAGGAGGTGAGGTCTGGGCAACGTCACATGGCACATTAAAGCCAAGCGGCTGCTTTACACGTGGAGCTACATCAAAGGCTGCCATCATTGCAGGCCGCCATCTATGCGTAGTTGAGCCTATCAATCTTGCAGGCTTGGTTCAAATGTGAACACAATCACACCACCCCCAAATCCTACAACTCTGAAAGAAAGATGTATACATGATCAATATTAGGAATATGCGAGTTTACATATGCAGACATTCACTCCGATTTTGTTGACATTTAGGTTTGCCCATTTCATTTGATCTCAGTCAAGTTTAATAAGAATAGCAGGTCAGAGTGCTTGCTGGCTCCTGCTATGCTGCCTGCAGATAAACACCCCACTTTTCATTCTGATGAATCTCTGAAGTGAACCTATAACTAGCCAACAGTAATAATAATAGAAAAAATGGGTACATTTGACATGTGCTATTGAGGGCGACATGGTATCTCCTGGACCTGCTCTGTATGCAGTTAGCATGGTCTCCATCTCTGCTGCGGGTTTCCTCTGCCTGTCCAGAAACATGCAGTCAGACTGACTGGTGTATCTATAGTATAGCGTGTGATTCTGTGGGTCTATGCCCTGTGATGGACTGGCATGCCACCTGCCTTGTGCTCAGTCTGGTGGCCGTGCTGCCTCGGACCTGCACTAGCTCTGTTAACCTATCCAGGACAATCAGTGGAGATGTCGCTGAAATCATATTTGTTATTATTTTTTTCAGAATTTCCCACTCTGACATTTTTCTGTCAATTCATACCAAAGATACATTAAACAAAACATTTCACCATAGTGAGTAATTATTTTGTCTCTTTTTATGTCTTAATGTGTAGTTTAATGTGTGAAGAACTCTTGCTGTGTATTTCTGTATCTTGTTCTCGCACACACACAAACATAACATGCACACACCCAAACAGGTATTTTCCTGCACCTACATTTGTTTGATAGATAATTACTTAGAACTATGTAGTTCCCTCCTAAAAAGAAACCAAGGTCCAGGTCCAGGGTAGGAACTTCAAGGTTCCCTCGCTTTAGTGGGAAACCCCCAATGTTCACTTCATATTGATAAGAGAGCTACTCTCTTGCTCTGCACTCTGACTGAAACGTCTTCCAGACAGTGACTGAAGCTCTGCTCACTAAGACCTCAGCGCTTCTCAGGACTTGACTTTTTACCGTCTCCGTTTAACACCAACACCTTGCGCGAGTTACGGCAAGAACATCTCAGGCCTGAGTCTAAAAGCCCCGTGGTTGAAATGGCCCTCTGATATCACTACACAGGGCAAAATTTTTATGAGTGACACCAAATTATTTAGCTGGCAACCCATTTTCAGCTGTAGGTGACAGCAACAGTGTATCATGTGTTCAAAGAACTGTGAATGCACTTATTTGCTTGTGAAAATGACGAGTCTAATGTCATGCCTCTCTCTGGTTGTTTGGCCATGCCTCACACGCCTGTATTCCTCATTCTTTATCAGGCAAAGACCACTGCGTGTTTATTTGAGAAATGCTGCTGTTGCCATGACGCCAAACATACATAAATGGATTGCATGTCAGCTTTGTACAAACAAGCAGCAAAGAGAGCAAGTTAGCCTCTATTCAGGAGGCCCAATGGCATGCTCCTTCTGTGGGAGGGTGGGGGACAGGCATTCAGAAGAGTCCTTTTTGAGTTCAGCAGGTTTTTCCAGATCTGACTCTGAGTATTCAAGGCCTCGTGTTGAAGAATATAGTGTATAAATTTTAAGGAGTGTGAATAACTGCTGCATTTCTCACAACCTTCAGACCTTCACTTTACAATTTGGATTAAATAGGAACCATTTTGTCATTAATGCCATAAATGCTGTCCAGGTATGTGTAAACAGAACAAAAACCAGCCGATGATCAAGCAGGCCACTGCAGGCCTGGGAGCCTGGGTGGGGGGCCTCTCAAGCAGGTAAGGGGTACCTTCTCTTTGACCCGCCACAATTCTGGTGTTCCAACCCACTGCACCATGCCCACTTTCTGGGCAGAGGTGTGAACTCCACTCAAACTCAAATTGCAAATTGATTTATTGACTCAAGGCTTGGACCCGATTTGGACCCTATGACTTGAGAAGTCTCCCCTCTGGATACCATAATGTTATTTATTTATTTCAGTGTATATTAATTCTCTGCTGTCTGCATTTTCATTGGGTTGAATGCAAGATCTCCTGCGATAGTTTGTTGGAAATATGCATCACTCCCTGCATACACATGGATGACAGAGTGGAGTCTCTCTTTTCAAGCTGTCTCCGCCTATGAAGAACTTAACCTACAATGTACTGTGGCGGGATTTTGCTGCAGCAAGTTTTAATCACTAAAGGTTATAAAAAACTGACATACAGTGCTTTGCAAAAGCATTCACTCAAGTTACACGACTCACAACACAACTTGGACTTGAATCACAAATCTGATGACTTGTGACTCAACAACAAAAATGATGGAAAGACTTGGACTCCAATTGGACTTGAGGGCAAATGACTTAAGACTTGACTCTGACTTGCCGAGGAGTGACTTGTTCCCATCACTGCCTCTGGGACCAAGGTCCGAGTCTCCGCCTTGGCTCCTTACGTGGAGTTTGCATGTTCTCCCTGTGTCATCGGGGGGTTTCCTCTGCGTACTCTAGTTTCCCCCCACATACCAAATATACAAAACTGCATACTTGCTCTAATAAATATCCTCCCCTCAAGAGATTGCAGAAACAACCTTCTGTAGAATTTAATTATAATTTAATCACAGGAATACAGGAATCAAAGACAGAAGCAGCAAGATCACGACGTGTCATTTCACCCTGGTTTTACTCAGTTAAGTATAGTAAATGTATCAATAATGGAATGCGCCCACTTGTTCTATTATGGAATTAACAGTTTTCATTTCAGTAAACTTCCCCCTTCCTTGTTGATTTAAGCATTCATCTCTGACCCAACATATACACTCAGATGTTATCTGCTTGGTTATGAGCTGGACCATTTTTGGCATAGAAACATATAGGAATGGATTTTCAAGATTTTTCTGCATGGTGGATGCAGATCTTGCCAGATGATTTACTAAATAATCTTGTAAATACCCTTATCTAAACAGCAGTAGAAGGCTGTGAAACATCACTGATATCATCCTGAAATGACTACAGGCAGCTGTCATTGTCATATGGCAGTAATTCTTGCATATGACATATAGACCTTCAAATCTAAGTCTGACCTCTAAGATGTGACAGCTTATGCAGTGACAATCTGCACGTGTCACTGGTGTAATACTGAACTGGATAGGTGTATACTTAAATAGCTGATATCCAAAGTGATGTACAAGTGAGCAAAGCTTTGCAGTTAGAGAGCAGGTCAGTCAGGAATCCCAGCACTGATACTATTATATGGACTAAGAACAGATCATAAAACATCAATAGACACTGAATAGCTCAATGGCAGTAGGTGTAAAAGGGCATCTGAAGCACTCCACTCAGGTTTGCATCTTGGGGAGGTGAACATTTGAGCTTCCTATCGCCACTGAAACCTCTGGACTCCACGCAAAATAAACAGCACTGAAGACAAGAACAATTGCACAAACAATGCGGAAATGTTTGTGTTTGTCAACATCCCGCGAAAGGAAAGAAATGGAAACCACAATGATTTAATGAATACGGAGCTGGGACTGTTTCTGACCTTTAATAAAATAATATTAAGCAGAGTGCCACCTCTCCTAGTCTCACGCCACAAATCGGCCCGTTAGCGCAGTGCCGCCGGGAAGGGAGCACCCCCTCTTTCTTGGGGGCAGTGTGTTGCTCACTGGCTGAGGCCATGCCTGTGATTTGGAGGTTGCCAGGTTTGCCAGAATTAGCACAGTTATATCTCACTATATCTGGCAGGGACTGGCCGAACCTGGTCTCTCAATTATGTATCACTTTGGATAAAAGCCTCTGCTAAATTAATAAAATGTAAATATATAGAATACATTACCTTTTCCCAAAGAAAGTGAATGGTTTCTCCACAGCCAGGAGCTGAGCCACAAAAGATGTCAGCTTTGTGACGAAGCGGGCCGCAGGGTAACACTCCGGTACGATTCATCTGTTCAGTGTGTAACTATAAGGCAGCAGTGTGTCTCACCAAAAGCAGATGTACAGGCACGGGTCCCCTACTGGGATTCGGACAGAGCTATAGTCCCAAACTTTCCATCTCACTCATTATTAACCAAAAAAAACAAACAAAAGGTGTCAAACATTGCAAACAAAAGGACTGCATTTGGTTGTGATTTTCTTTGTACTTCAGGATGATTTCGTTAGGGTGATGGAGAGTGATTTTACACCCGGCATACCTCCATGAACGCTGAGAAAATGGTTTCAGTTACCAGTGTATAGAAAAGTCGCATAAATGGCTTGAGCAGTCACGGAGGGATGAACAATACGAAATGTAACATGTATTATCCAATCAATCCACATTTGCTCCTTCACTGACACTGACACTATCAGGTTCCAGGTGGATTTCAATAGATATTGCATGGATTACAGACAGTAGCCGCTCAGTCTAGACTTCATTCCTGTTGCCTCAGAAGAGTGACTGGTAGAACTGGGGAGGACTGGGGTGGGGGAGGGACCTTAAGCCGTCATCCAAGATTCTGCCACATGCTGAATGGTTGGGTGTAATTCTAAACTATGGGGGAATCCCCTAGACACTGGAGTCCTGAGCCCTGCAGAAGGTCTGAAAATCATACCCTTCTCATTCCAACCCCAAAATGACACGTGCCAGGCGATCCCTGTGTGCCAGAGCTTTGACTGATAGGTAGCACTGGTCTGTTGCTCCACCTTTAATGCGTACGTATAACGGCAGATTTGTGTTATCTAAATAGATAAGGAAACGTTACGAAAAAACGTTAGTTTGGATTTAATGCACATTGACACAGACCTGAGAAGTTTAAGAATATCATATATGGGGTTACAGTCAGAGCTCTGGTGGATAGAGATCACCACACCTGTAGTGCTACAGGCACTGATGAATGAGAGAACACATTTAAAGGGATCTGAAGCCATTCAAGTACATAGCAAATTGTTCCAAATCCTTTAGAATCCTTGGGTTTCGCTTGTAGGCTCTCCTCTTGCAGACTTCCTTCTTCAGAACACCCTACCGTTATTTAGCAGGCTTTACGTTAGGATGCTGGGACAGGAAGGGTGACGATAAACAGGGTTATGTTGCCAGGCAGTGTTGCTGACCAATGTTACTCAGGTACATTTACAATGATATTGAGCCACAAATTTCTATTTGAAAAAATTTGATCAGCAGTTGGCAACTTTTCGCGATCATCCAGATCTAGATGACTTGCCCTTTGTCTTACCTGGATAAAGTTTAACATTGTTAAACTTATAGTAGTGGTAGGCAGTAGTGCTGGAAAAAATGATGCTTCATGAACCATTTGCTGCATTTTTTACCCCACTAGGCGGTGATCTTGGTTTGCTTTGGGTCTATTTTTTTTTTTAAACAGAGAGCACCATCTAGTGGGGTCAAAAAATACAGCAAATGGTTCATGAAGCATCATTTTGTCCATTACTAGTAACCAGAAAAAACATCACAGCTCCATCATTTACTTCACAAGGGAAATTATAGTCCTTTATGACCTTGGTCTTATTTTACACCAAAATCACCACTGGTATTTGTTTTTTAAAAATATATTTTTGTTTACATGATCACAAAACCCACTTCCAATCAAAATTCCAGTTTAACAAAGTCCATTTGTGGTTTAACATCACAGGAAGTTTTCTTTGGGTCAGCCTGCCAAATAGTTTGCTGGCATAAAGGTGGCATCTGATTGTAGTTTTGGAGGTGTTCCCTTGTAAAGCCTTTTCTGCATGACCAGGGCAAACATTCTACATGAATATTGTACAGAAACGATGACTAAGTAGCTTCTAACAGCCCAAGCAGCATGGCAATGAACTGATCACACCCATGACGCTTGCAGTGTTCAGTACCCCACCTGTGCAAAGCAGATTTAACTGTGAGCTCCCGAAGAAAAGAAACGCAAATATTTTTAGACTAGAGCCCTACATGCTTTGATACCCTCCATTTAGCATGTCAACCACTATGACACCTGTTGCATTTACCCACTGTAAACACTGTGTATCTGAGCATGCACGCACGCACAGGCAGAACCATTTGCAGACTCTTCGTATGAGCCTGAAGCCGACGTGTTCCCCTACTGAGATTCCTCCTTCCAAACGCAAGAAGTGACTTTTAAAGCTGGAAACTGCTCCTCATTAAATACCTGTGCCCCACCTGGGTGGTTCAATGATAAATTTTACCTATGTAATAGTTGAAAATTGGATTGGTGAATGAAGCATATTTATCTTTTAAGAACTTAAAACCAAGAAGTTCATACTTACTGGTTCCATATCTAATAAATGGAAGTTCAGAAGAGCATGCTACCATCCTCTGTTCTCTCATGCTGCTTTGTGTGTGACAACATGAAATCCTCTGATCCAGCAGTACTGTACACTTTATTGGAATGAGGCTGGGGGAAACCAGGCTGTCATATGTTGTGCTTCTCACACATGTCGTTGAAACCAGATTTGTGGTTGGCAGCACCTTACTAGTTACTTAGACAGAAGCCTGGGGAACACACAGACAACATGGATTATGTCGTTAATCCCAGGCAAACTCTCTGCTAGCCACTCACATAACCTGCCACTGAATTCAGATAAACTGGTTCCTTTTTTCTGGCTTAACCAACATCCAACGGTGACTCAATCTCCTTGGGTTAGATTAAAACGTCCCCCTTAATTTATATATGGAAGCAGGGTAATCAGTTGGCAAACTACAATAAACCATTATGTTTCCTGCATTAACTAGTGCCAGGCAGGTCCCATCCGGAACCAAGCCTCAGCGCTGGCGCCCCCTGTCTGAGATAAAGGGAAATCAGCTTGATCCCTCAGAAGACTGCACCTAGGTGCCTGCCTATGGCGCCTAATGGGTTAGCCAGCACTGACACCAGCATGGTGTGGACCAGGGATTCCTTTGGCAGAGCTGGCTAAACACACCATAAAGAAAAATGTACCTTTTCCCCCACTTAATTTGGATGGATATAGAGAAAAATGTTTTTCTTAGTTGGCAGTTTGTATTTACATCATCTTTATTCCAGTTCTTATAAGTTTCTTCATTAATTATTACTTATGGACAAAGCCACTGTAGGGGAATTATAAGGTTAAGCTATTAAAAAGTGATTTTATAAATTACAATACATTTATCATCATCTTGTACTCCAGTGTGTTTGTTTTGTTAGGCTCTTAGAATTTTCAATGTGGAACACCAAAATCTTGGAGTTCGTTGCATTTTTAAAAGAAGAGATTAAAATTTCATAAGGGATGCCCAAGAGGACAGCCCTCCAGCTGCATTTTGCACTTACCGAATGCGATTACACTCGCACTGATTAAACTCATGCTTGTTTGCTGACAGTAGCTTCTTGCGGACATACAGTCTGAGAGAGAACTCCGCTCTTCAACCTGCTAATGTAAGAGCTCACTGCGAATAATCATCATTGAAATACCAAGATGTTAACGAAGATGTGAACTACTTTTAGCAGAGATATCGCAAGCACAGGTTAAAGACCTGAAATGACACGGCAGGTTGAAATGAGTACGGAGTGACATCTAGTGGTGAGAAAGTAAACAGACGCCAGGTAAGCTTAGAACAGTGTTCCCTGCCGCATAGACATTTTGCAGGAACCTACTTAGTTCCTACTATGCGTTCCTCTGTATACAACTTGTGGTCGAGTTTGCCTGCCTCCTCTGCACTTTTTGATCAATGGTCCATGTCAAGTATGCAGCTCGGTATTCATCTTCTATGCAAAACCAAAAACAGTCACCCAGGCCAGTGTCCAAGCAATACCAATATGCTTCACGGGACTCAGGGTAACCGGTGCCGAGGACCAATCTGTATAATTTACACCACAGCATTTCATAGAGGCAAGTAATATGTAGTAATCAGCTGTATAAGTATAATCATTTAGCGCACATCTGTTAATGCTTATTTATATAAAAAGAATGTTTGGATTATGAGCAATAATGAAGCGTAACATGCTGCTAACATTAAGTGTAATAATCATAAGAAAAATAGGAACCTTGGGCTGCTATTAAGGTTTTTTTGGACATTTTACATTTATTAAGGAAAAGAATAGTTACTACAAATTACAAACACTAAGCAAATCCCTTTCAGCCTTCAAAGCAGACATTATGATACAAGAGATCATTCAAGTAATTTTACATTTCAAAATTTTCCCCATTAGGTGTTTTTAGCTTCTGAATATTTGACGGTTTTGAACTATTAATAATTTATGGGATTATACAGAATGATGTTTTTGTAGCGCTGTATTACTTTTTGGCCTTCCATCGGCATGTACAAGCGGACCATCTTGAGCGTGACGGCACGTCGCTGAGGCGAGCCCCCTCAGGTGACCTCCAGAGCCTGGCCTCAGGACAGGGCCCCCCGACCTGATGCAGGTACCGGATCTGTGTGGGCTGGGGGGGGGGGGCCTGGCCTTCCACTATCACATCCTCCCAGAGGATTTCTCACATTTTTGTATTTAAAAATGAAAATGATGACCAGTAAATGCACTCAGACCTTAAAAAGATAAAAGGGAACATTTCAATTTTAAATAAAACAAATCCTTATTTACAGACATAAAAAGAATTGCATAAATTCAAAGAAAACTGAACATCTTGCGTCCACTCTTGTCAGGGAGGGATTTATGACTGACAACCTTTTTTTTCTATTTATATAACTGTGGCATATGCTGTGGAGGCAACATATTTCACACTTTTGGCAAGAAACTGAATCTGTGAGAAACTTATTGTGGCAGAACCCTAGACACTTCGAAAGGACATCTCACCTGCCAACAGCTGGACATGAGACACCACAGCTCATTTTAAACATGACCATCTGTTAGTAACACGGTCTTATTGGCTGGCTGCTTGGTCGTTGTTGCTGGATGATTATGTAATAGCACCAAATATCTCAGGTAGATTGTGGTCTCTGTCAAGTACTCACACGCAGTCTGCAATTCCAGTCGCTGTGTAATTCGGTGGTGGAAGAAAATACAGACTGGAAGACAGACCTGCATGAAGAGCAGCTAGAAGTAATGGGGGGTTTGGGTAACTGAAGACTTCCCACTAGGAGAGAACTAATATTGCATATTGCAAGCAAGATGTTCTGAGCATTCAGAGGGGAGAAGGACACAGAATAAGGCAAAGTTCATTCAGTCACTCCCGCTCCAAGCCAGCCAGGTCAACAACCCTCAGCAATCTTATAAAAAAAATATTTTCAAGTCACTGCTTTCAAGGGGGGGGGGGGGGTTCCAAACAGCCATGCAACAAGATTAAAAAAATAAAAATTAATATTTAAAATAAATGCCAGGGCTTGTGAAATAAAGTAATGTGGTTGTCCGTTTCAGAGTCTTTCCATATTCTCTGCACAATAAAATGGCTAAAAACAATAAAAGGAAGAACCGTGAGCACAAGCCAGCAGAAATCGCCGGGCCTGCAGCATCCCCCACCAGCAGCTCCTCCTCACAGCTGGGACAGAAATAAAACAGATGAATCTGTTATTTCTGGGTCTTGCTGCTGGATGGGAGGCCCCTCGGTCTAGGGCCCCCGGCATCAGCTCTGGCGGGGCCCTCCTGAGGCTCCGCCCTGGCCGGCCGTGACGTCTGACGGCGGTGGCTGTCCCCGCTTGACGCGTGTCTTTTCCGTCCTCCATCCTCCATCGGTGGCTGTAACGACGAGACCAACATGCGACAAATAGTCACGGTTACGGCCACTCGCAGTTTAATGATCAGTCTGATGATGTAAGGTTGTGGGCTCCACGCCTATGGCTGTCAGAGTAATACTGCTTTTAGGCCCTTAAGCAAGGTCCATAAACCCAGCTGCTCCTGGGCCAGTGCACAGTGCACGTTCCATCATGACAAAACTTTCTTTCCAAAGAATTCCAAACAGAACCAAAATAATTCATATGTACTTGTACAAATGGCAAATAGAGCATATTAAAAACACTACTTCACAGCTAATGAAAGAAAGCACTACTTTGAGCAAGACTGAAAAAACAAAATGGATTCTGATACTTACATCAACTCTAAAGTCTTCAAGTCGTTTAAATTTGCTTAAGTACTCCTGTAACTTAGGGTCAATTGCCAGGTTCTTTGCTTTAGAGTACTTAAGAAATGCCCAGAATTTCTCCAGTCCATACAGCTGCCCTAAAGAGAAATGGGGGGGCGGGGGGGGGAAATGTTGTGTGATAAAGGCACTGATGTGAAGCAGGCATGATATTTAACATTCCTGACATAAACTCACCTGCTTCATGATCCTTCATTGTCTCCTCCTGGAAGTCCTTGAAAATATCTGGTCTAAATTTTCTTTCTAGTCCATAGCTGTAGTATCTGAACAGGCACTCCAAGCCATACCTAAAGCACAGAGGGAATTACAAGGCATACAATATGATGTTTAGAGTAGAGATCGACCGATATATCGATATTTTCCTCGATATTCAAGCATTTTACCATAATTGGTTATCGGTTTTGTAATATCGGGTTCACCGATAAACGCCGCCATCTTGTG
>JAODKM010000002.1:6595495-6615774 GCA_026780845.1 Petrocephalus sullivani
ACACACACACATATATACACACATATACATACACACACACACTAATATATACATACATACATACATACATACATACATACACACACACACACACACACACACACACACACACTGGAAATCAGCCAAAGAAAATGCAATCAGTGCATCCCTAGTTTTACCTTTTGAACGCTATTATTTTCCCTAGAGATCGAGTCTGATATTCAGAGTAATTTTAGCACATACTTATACAAATTTATGACAAATATCAAAGACGTAAACTATAAAAATATCTTCCTCTCAAATGCTGACAGATTTTAAAATGACAGGCAGCATATTAAAAAAATGCACTTAAAACGGTTTGCTGGGGGAGGATGACTGTGCAGTTTGAAGGGTCCACAAGTCAAACACTGAGCAAATATTGCCTCATCTCTAAAAGGAATAAAATCAGTTACAGTGGCAGGTCACGTGGCCTAGTGACAACACTGCCCATTGAGCAAGTGACAAACATTGTTCGGCTGATCTGGGGATTTGTGGATAGAGCAGCACAACAGATGAGCTTTGGATCTTTGTTCTAAGATCTTAGTTTATCTTTAGGGGCTGGTTTGCATTCTTGTCTAAAGGTGCAGCTGCTTGGGAGCTTGGGAGCTGAGTGCCGATTCAAGATCCCATATCGATACGACTGGGTGGCTCGTTTGAGGCTACGATTTGATGTTTAAGATTCTACACGCCCTGCAAAACATGCAAATTCCATGCTGCATCTCTACACTGCAGTCATGATACAGGAGGAGATCTGATGTCAGCAACGGAAAAAAAAAAAAGTTTATATAAATAACTGACGAATTATTCAAAAGCCATGTCAGTGGCAAAGAAGCTAGATGTTCATGTAAGGTCAGAAATGTAATATAAAGGAATTATAAACCATTTTACACTTTTCTTAGCTGGGGTAGAACAGCAGCACAGTTTTTGAGGTGAAAAAGTTTACTTCAAAGCTTTACTACCATCCAGAAATAGTTTGAGGTAAACAATGAAAAAGAAAGTCTATAAAAAAAAAAAAGTTGAGAATGACTATAAAAGGAAATACCAAAGCTGAAAATAGGGAAGAGTGTGTGTGTGTGAGTGAGTGAGTGGCGCGCACACACACACCAATAATACAATAAAAAGAACAACCGTCACAATGGACAGCACAATATCAAAAAAAAAAAAACCCTAAAGGGTAAGCAGGACTAAGAAGTTTTCCTGAGCATGTCTAGATGAGGAAAATAAACACTCCACAGAATTCAGGAAATAAGTCTTGCCAGTTCTACATTACTCACTGGCAAATGATTAAATCTGACATTTGACCCAGTTCCCTGAAAGACCATAATCACATAGTTTGAAAGCAAAAACCATATTAACACTGAAGCAAGATTTCATTAGTTAGATTAATAACAGGATTCCTTACTGATTACTGGAAGACAAATTGAAGCAACAAAGCACAGATCACTAGAATTATTAAAAATGTCTTAAAACCTTCATCAAAATAAACAGTTAGAGGATGGATTGATGGGTAGGTGGATTAATGTAGATCAGGGCGAATCCACTTTAAAATTAACCCACTAATACTATAACCGTTCTCACATTAATAAAATGTAGGCAAACCCCGATAAATGAGTCCAACATAACTAATTATGAATTTAAAAAAGCAGGATAGGCAAAAATGATAAATGTATGCACACAAAGCTACTATGCCCACTAACCATGTGACCTCATGATGTCAAACCAAGTGTGCAAGATAATATCATATGCATGATACACGTGTCATTTTTAATTCTGAAAACAACCTACCCAAGGAATATTTCAAAAACAAGCCTTGTAGCACATGAAGCATATTAGTATCTATGCTGCACAGATGTCTGGCATCATGAGGTCACATGGTTGGGGAGCATAACAGCTTTATATGCATGTTTGTGTCATTTTTAATTCTGAAAACAATGTACAAGAGGAATATTCCAAAAAACAGGACATGGGCCTCTATGTTGCACAGTTGGATTGACATCAGTCACTGAAATGGTTGAAGTGCCTAACAGGTTTCGATTTTGAATGTTAAATGAATATTAAATACGAAACTAACTCAGACTCCGCGGCTGGCAAGCGATAATTTCATGCATCATGGAGATATTCAGTTAAATTTTCGCTTTAACGACCCGGACAGCAGAAACCAAGGAAAATCGAGACAGATTTAAAGCCTCCGAGTGGCCCGCTAAAGAAGGAAGCGCTACCGCACATCTAACGGGACAAAAGGCGGCGGTAGTACGACAGGCAGCGTGTGCAACCTACGGATGTGCCGAGCGATACAGGCCGGCCAGCGCTCAGGGGCCCCCAGCCGCCGGTGGTAAGTCACCGTGCCACGCTCCGCCACACCGCGGGGAGCCCCCCAGCCGTCGCGCACTGCGGCCGCTAAGGCGCTTCGGGCCGGCGGTCCGCCTCTCCCACACTCGCCGGGACACGCGGAGCGGGCCGAGGCCGGGGGGATACGCACCGGGGCCGGCGTGGCCGTTCATGCCGGGCGCCGCGTCCTTTGCCCACGGGTTCACCTTGGGTGCGGCAGCCTCGGCCGGATCCCCGCCGGGGCGCGGTACTCCTTCGGGCTCGGGCGGCTCGGCGTGACGGAGCAGGCCGCCGAGGCTGTCCCTCTCGCGGGCGTTGCTCTCCTCCTTGGCCCGCTTATCGCTGCGCTCCCCCGCGGAGGCACCTCCGCCCCCGGACTTCGCCCCTTTAACGCGCTTGGCCCCCGCCTCCGGACGGCCGTCCCCGGCTCCCCTCCCGCTGGCGGGCTCGCCGTCCCCCTGCTTCGGGAGCGCGGTGGCGGCCAGGAGCGTCCCGACCCGGGCGGCCATTTCCCCTCTCGCCCCGAGCGCCCGTTGCTTTCGCGACCTTCTCCTTCGGATTAAACGCGGCGACCCAGGCGACCGTCTCCGGAGCCACAGCGGCAATATGGAAGCGCAGCACGCGACGGCCGGGAGCGAGCGCGCAGGCGCGGTCGGGGGCGGCGCTCGTGCCCGCGGCGCGCCGCCGCGCCCCCCGTAGGCTGTCCTGGAAACGGGGACTCGCATCCACCCAGGAGACACTGGCGTGTCTGGCTGCTCCGCAACACGTACGTTACAAAAATGTGCGTGGATATCGCGACCCAGTATCTATGCTTGTAAATATAGCTCACATGATAATTTAGTAACTAGAAATATTACTTTAATATTAAATGGATATACAGCATGCCTGTCATATTGTATCTTATGACAACATGCATGTGTTGGACAGTAAAAAAAACGAAACTCTAATTAAAATAGCTTTTATGTTCACTATATAAACATAAATCACCTATATACCCAAGATTGGCTAAACATAGCAAGCCAAGAGTGCTTTTCTGTAATTCCTAGTCATTGTCATAACTAATCTTCTGTAAACAAACATCACTTGACTGCAGTAAACTTTGCCAGGAAGTACTATGTTAATCTGACTGAGACGGCTACGTAGTGTGCGAATTGTGAGAAAGTCTGGGATCAACAACAGCGACGTGTTTGTTGCAAACTCCTCGTATCTACTTTCCAACCTAAATAAGCTGTACCAAGAGCAAATGTTCCATATAAAAAAACAATAAACAAATAAAAGATGTTCAGAGGAAACACTAAAACAAACACATTCAAGGCATTCTTCCTATTTATAATACATTTCCCTTGGACAACAATGCGATCATAGCTTAATCACAGGTTCAAAAGCAAAACATATTTAGAAATCATAAAAATGTTGACTTAATACATCTGAACAAACCTATTGAAGACATCGGGGGTGATGCTTCCTAGCCACTAACTCCTGCAGAAAAAATAAAATAAAATGAAAAGCTAAAACAGCTGGCATTGTAACTTGCCATCAGCAATAATGTTAATTATGGTGTGCAAATTACACATAAATACAATAAACACAGTAAACAGTAATACAGTAACTGGTACTTGCTGGATGTAGTTAAATATTTTTCGAAGATGATGTTACACTCTCATAACCTTTTCTGATTATCAGAATTGATTCAATTTTTCTGATTATACTTTTTAATGACATGATTCTATTAAAGCATATGGAGAGTATAGCAGTTGTGTAGATACTTGGATGTTGTTTTGATGGATTTTATTGAAAATGTATGAAAAGAAAAAAAAACAATATTATTTGTTGAGTATGCATCTCTTGTCAGATTACCAAGACTCAAAATTGCCAACATATGAACCTATACAGTATGTTGCCATCGTTTGCTCGCTGTAAGACTAGGAATGATGCTTCTGTATCCGTAAGTAGACTTGATGAGCAAATATAAGGACAGGTGCATATACAGGTGTCTAGGTTTGAAATTACCCAGAAATACAAGAGTGAATACAATTCAGTAATGTTATCTAAATGAACCACTTCCCACCCCATTACCAACCATTTAAGTTGCAAATACTAAGAATGTACCCTGTGTGCAGAATTCTTAGGCAAGTACTATTCCTGGAGATCATTTTTAGCAGAAGTTGGGCAGACTTATAAAAATGAATTCAGAAGTTCTTTTGCTCAATGTAAATTTATTTAGGAAGAAAATGTTACATTACAATGTGACAAACAAAAATAAAAGAAAAGCATTTGATTATCAATGTGCACTATTATTATCCGTGCCATCTTCAGAAATAATAATAAAAAGCGGTTTTAGCCATTTGGTCTATATAAAGAATAACAAACTATCAGTCATTCTATAGAGCTCACTTCACCAAGTTTAGTGTCAGGTATAGGCATCTTCTTTCTCTGTTGGCCACAAAACACCCGATTGTACGGTGATCACGTTGCAAAGGTTTGCAATTTCGTTGGTCTTGCATCCTTCTGACTGGCACCTTTTTTCCTGCTCTCTGCAGTGTCCTTTTTTTCCCTCCAAACAGAAAGTACTCAGACTAAATACTGTGGATGCCATATTTTTTAATACGGCTCATTATTAGAGATTTATCCAGACTGAAATTAGTTTGGAAGATACAAATAAAGTACACTTGCCTAATAATTCTGCACACAACATATTACTCAACTGATTTATAGCCAAGTATGCAGGCACTACTTTATAAGGTGTATAACATCCATATGGACGCGGTTTTCAATGTCCTTTCACAAAACACGTAAGAAATAATTGAGTGGGATGTTTCTCTGCTTGTAATCAAGCCTTTTCAGGCAGGCATGCAATTTCATCTTCCCTTCTGCAGGCTGGGTGGAGTGCGCTCAGGGCTCAGGGATCAGATAGTGGGAACCACCCTTTCCAGATAAGGACACAAAGCACTCCTTTCATCAGCTGTTTATGTGCACACAATTTATATCATTTATGTGGCAAAACATCAGCATAAGAATACTAGTTCGAGGTTTGCTTAAAATACCATATTCATTAATAATGTTAAATTGCTAAATGTTTATCAGTGTAAGAGATATGTTAAGAATTTGATTACAAATATTCAGAGTATTACCCACATGTATAATAGTGCCAAGAATAAATGGCAACCTGCCATTATTTTTAAACATTTAGCACTACTAAATGTTGTAATAAGTTATGCTGTCTAATCCTAGAAACAAGAAATAATTTCAGAGGAGGAGTAGGAGCTGTGGTACGACTCTTACCCGAGAACCGTTTCACACCCATCTAGTGGTGAAAAAACACAATTGCAGAACATAGCCTCCAGATCTTCAGGAAAGCAGACTGCAAAATTTGTAAACTATTAGTTCTGATCCAACACAGGATTTCCATCTTCACTTCTTTAATCGTAATATATATGACAGTGAAATAAAGAATGCTATTAAATACAGATGTGACTGCCTTAATGTTTCCATCCATCCAACCATCCTTCCAATTTTTACATCCACTTGCCGCAAAAGAAAATTATGCAATATCACCAGGGTATCAACAGGGTATTTATTTAAAGCAAAATGTATACAAATACACGTAACCCATCTCTCATCTAAAACGGCAGTTTACTTGGAAGACAGCACATGCAGTACATTTTACAATCTGCTACATTTCCCTATCACAGCTCAAATGGATATTTAGCTAAACATAATAAGTCATCCAACTGCACTGGAATGGGGCAAAAATGTATCATTATGGTGTAAGAGGTCAGAAACCTCCCTCCCAAACCTGGACCTGTGGATTTAAAATGCTTTGGGACCATTCTGTGGATTAACCATATTCACATTTGGAATTTTTAATAGGACAAGACATATACAAACTTAGGTATTAGTACAAGATCCCAACTTAACATCAATCAAACAGAAACAAGTGCCACAGGTATCATTACATGTACTAGAATTAATACATTAGACAGAATATAAGAGGAAAAAGCAAAGGAATCGGGCATTATCCTGGCTAGGGATCCACCCACTTCATAAATCAGGATAACCCCATTAGCTGCCCAACTTTTATAAACTTTACGGCAGTAAAGATTTAAAAGGCTAGAAAAACCTATTAAAGGGGCTACCCACTGAATTCTGGGATTCACGTCAAGCAATGTAAACTGAAATTTATTCTGAAAGCTGTGGGACTTTGACTGGATTTGCCAACACCTACTACAGAATGCTTTTAAATGCATAAAAAGCATATTAATATTACGGAGAAACGTAAAAACAATGAGAACTTGCCAAGATACACTCAGTAAAAGAGAGGGTTAGCAAATAAGTAAAGGGCAGGTCAATGAAAAGAGGAAAAAAAATTATTCGGAAGATGCTGAAATCCATTTCAACCGATACAGTCTGTAATAAATATCCTCCACCATTTAGACGCCATCAACATTTTAAGTCACTAGACATCAGATATTTTCTTTGTCCACAATACTATCACTTTATATATAAACTTCATAATTATATGCTTTTGGCACAACAAATTGTGAAGTATATACTCAAGAGTTGATGGGTGTCAAATATAAGACCATTTCCCTCTATTACAAACTTTTTTTATTTCTGTTGAAGAATATTCTCTTATTGTGTTATGTAAAATCAAGCTGTTTATACCTGACAAAATCTCTTTATGCTTAAGTCCATTTTTAGGAAATGCATCCGAAGCCACACTATTCCAGCTGTTTGCTGCCTTCTGATTTCTGGTCCAGTCGACTTTTGTTGCTCTTCACCATATAAATGAAATAAGTAAGAGTTTCCTTCTCGTTCACAGGAATATTCCGGAAGTGGCGGCTTACAGTCTGGGGGAAGGAGAAAGGGAAAAAAAAATTCTGTTTTCCATATTATCCAAGTAAACATGTTAGAGAAGATTTATATTTTACATCCTGTTAGCAAATGCTGAAAAACTGTCACAGAAAGTTACGCTATGAACATAAAATTGAGAATGATAAAACGGCAGTAAAATGACCATCAAAACCAAGCAAAATTACACACCAGAGCAACGATTCTGTGAGTGTTCCACACGACCATTATTTATAGGTACCTCACAACTTAATAGCACAAATACATGGTACTACCTTGTGCTAAAAATCACAACCTTAATCAAATGTCTTGTTTATTCATTTAATCTGCATGGATATTTCATATATTATAGATTGTCCAATATTATACCACACATAGCCGATCTGCTGAAAGGCACCAGCTCAGAGTAACTGCATAACTATCAGCAACAGCTACCCATGATCTGGGAAACTTAAACTTCTCTTCAGCCAAAATATAAAGTTGCCCATGTGGGAGTTTGTAGAGGTCTTAAGCAGCCATTAACAGCTATTGCACAAAAAAGTACAATCTTAACAATTCTGACGTCTCAAAATCACCTCTGCCAGCTGTGCTTTGTTTAATCCCGGTCTGGTCTGGAGCTTGTAGTGCCTCTTATAGCGTCTCAGGGTGTTCACCTGAAGCTGGAACAGGTCAACCTACAGCAGCAACACAAATGTTAACTTCAACAAGGGTCTCAGGCAGCGTTTCCCACCCCAGTCCTTGTGGACCCCCGGGCGGTCCACGTTCTGGCTTCCTCCGAGACGGTCCTTTCGGGTGGGAGCAAAAACCATGAACTGTCCACAGGTCCCCAAGGACCAGATTAGGAAACACTGCTCTAATGCAAAGCCTAAACAGGGATAACATCCAATGCTAGACAAAAATCGGGTACCACAGGAAAATGTACACAGCCGCTTGTAGATACAACAGAGCCAGAAGACGTCAGAGAAAGTGAGGAACAACCTCGGGCACTTCTACATCCTGGTCTGGAGAGTCCGCGCCATCGTCACTGGTCTTCCTCTTCCGTTTGTTGCGGACGCTCTGGATGAAATTCTTGTGGAAGTCACAGATGTACAAGTGTCGCACCTGGGAGCACCAAGTTGTACAAAACCAGAACAACACAACACTCTTATTGATGGAGTGGTCAAACTGCCAAAAACAATGACACGAAGTGGACACTACACTAAAACAACTACTTGTTCCAGCCATCAAGACAGTTATAGATGCACTTTACAATATTACAGGAAGGCACGCCGTTTCCCTACAGATACCGCTTTACCTACTTACGAAAGTCACACACAAAGAGTTAAAATGTCCATGTTTATCATCGGTTCTGCCGGCGTCCCTCCCCCCGACCCCGCCGAGCCCTTCAGGGCAGCGCAGAGCCCCCCCGCGAAGGCAGGGCTCCGGGGAGAGCGCACTCACGCTCTTATCGATGTCCAGCTTCAGCTTCTTCTGCGAGATGCTCTTCTGGATGCGTTTGCTGAAGGAGGCATTGCCGGCCGGCTGCCTGCAGCGCTCGCCGTCGTCGATCAGGCAGCAGCTCTGGCCGTGGAAGAGCGGCGCCGGGGGGCCGTCGTGGCTGTCCTCCTCCGTGCTGAAGCCGTTCATGCCGGCCTGTTAACTGCACCCTGTACAGCTTTATGTACCTGCCGTCCCGGGGAAGCGAGGCGGGGGCGCGGAGAGCCGCGGGGGACCGAAAGCGGCCGAGCCGACAAATGCGCCCAAAGTTAGGATTAAAGTTGGACGGGGAGTCCGGCGCAAAGTGCCGGCTAATAGAACGCGTGGCCGCCGAGTGCGGGACTGTTAGGCGGTGTCCGGGGCTTAGGAGCGTCCGGAGTCAGGAAAGGACGGGGAAGGAGCCGCGCTCGGCGGCGGGAGCACAAGGGAGGAAGGCGGCGGAGACACCGGGCACACGCACCGCGATCGGGCGCCACCCGCCGCGGCTCTCACGCCCTCCGACCCCCGGCGGGTTCGCACGCCCGGACGGCGGTGTACCGAAAGTCAGCGGCCGCCGGCTGGTTACTAACTAAGGGCTCCGGCGGCGTGCTGCCAGAGCCACGGCGCACATCTCGGAAGGCAGCCTTTCTGCCCGCTCGAAGCAGCGCCGGAGCCGGGATCACGTTACCGAGAACATGCCCCTCGCAGCGCCCGAGAAGGAGAAAGGGGCTACTTACGCGCGCCGGGTAACTACGTATCTACTGCGGTACGAACGCCAATAGTTTCTTCTTAGTTCCCTTAGTGTACTCTGCCCTAGTCGTGCAATGAAAAATGTCCCGTCTCTGTACCGGAAGCTTGCTTCCTGAGTCACGATTGGATAATATCGTAAGTGGGCGGGCAATAGCGTGCGCACGGTGGCTTTTAATAGGCTCTCCGGTTTGCAGCCGCACACTTACTTCCTGGATCTAACGCATTGTAGTATTGTGAGTGAGAAGTGTCCTTGCGTTGCGGTGTAACATATACAGATCTTGGAGTATGAAATACGCTTACAGACGATCGATAATTTCAATTTGGTAACGTGAGTGTGCCTTTCGGACTTTTAACGAGGAGCTTTTGTATGCCTCTCAGGTGAAAATAAAAATTAACTGCTTACAATACGCGTTCTGTTTATTTATTCATTGGCTAATTGATATTAAATGGCGTATTAATGCTGAAGTGGATGAACGCAGACTTGTTGTTTGGATGTATTAATTTCAAGCTTGAAATTTTAATAAGGTAATTCTGTAGTTACAATATGCATGTATGGCATATTGGATACGGTGTATTTATATTTCGATGGACGTTTGATTATTTATTTGTAATTTGAAACAACAAGGCATAACTTTAGCAACAAAATAGAGATGGTATATAGATCCAGAATAAAAAGTTATTACATCTGCAGATGTACAAAAGGTGTTATGGGCCTAGTCTGCCAATAAGATGTAGCGCACCAAAATGCGTGAATTTCGGAGGAACACATCGTTCTTTTTGGCATGACATGCAAACAACAAACAACGCATGAGATCTGAGATGAAAGTGGCAACAGAAAGAATTGTTTGCTGTACCAGTGCAGTCTTACCATGTGAAAGTAACACATTTTTTTTCGCACATTTTCAGGAGAAAACACATAACATTTTATGTTAATTCAACATAAAAGTACAGATTATGACATAATATGTCTCGTAAGTACGTCACGAAAGTTTTCGATTGCACATTTGGGACTTAATTACAGAAAATGAGCGATTATGAACACATATGGCCAGAAATAGGATATTCCTTTAACATAAAATGTTCATTATTCACGTATGATTTATTTACACATCAGGCAGACAGACACGTGTGCACATTAAAGTGACACTGAGGCATAGAGCAGTTTCTGGGCGTCTGCAGGAACATAAATGCCATGAGCTTTTGGGGTTTCCCGAGCTGTGGCCTCTTTTCATCTGGCAGTCCCTGTTCTTAGAAAGACCTATCTTCAGAAAGGTTCCATGCATGAATTAATTATACATTTAAACTCCAAACTAGAAGCTGTGGAAGTTACTTGCAGATGTGTTGTTCAGAGTATTTTCACAATATCCCTCACATGTGGACACTGTTGGGGGATGAATTGTGGTGTCCAGGGGTGATTCTAGGTTTTGACCCTTGGGGGGTGAAATTGCTAAATGGATTTAGAATAATATTTTTTTCAGGGAAGCTGACACAAAAAACAGCGTGTCAGAAACACCCTAAATAGGCTCTAGAATTGCCTGTGGTGGTGATGTGAATGAATCAATTAAAGTTAGAGTTCCAAAGTCTAAGACAGTGCTGCTACAATGCAGGGTATTGCCAGCACTTTTAGGTTTGTGTATCAGTGTTTTTCTACAGCTGTCCTCTCATCTGTCCTCCATAGCCGGATCCTCCTTGTCATTACCTGCTGAGTAACTGCTCTTCCCAGTCTCCCTGAATGAGACCGACGTAGCTGTGCCCTACTCAGATTTAGTTCATCCCCAGCCATTCCTGAAAAGGAAGATGCAGCAATGATGACAACATCTCATTACCTGTTTCTCCATTTCCTTTTACTGGATTGACATGAATTCTATTTTCAACTGAAGTCCCCCTTGGGGTTTTCAGAGAAATATCTCTGGATGTGGCTGGCAGCATACGGGCTGCTGTTTATCACTGCTGAGCTGATGACAGCAGTCTGTTTCACCCTCTGATGTATCTGCTCTGCCAAACATCCCCAACACATCTTAAACTCAATTTCTCACTTATGGTATAAACTAGCTAGGGACTTGCTTGATTGCTTTTTTATCTTTGTCGAGGGGGGAACTTCCACATTGCACAGTCTTAGGGAAGCTAGGTCACCATATCCCAGTGACACATTTTTCAGTGCAGCAGTGCTACGGAGAGACATACAAGACATCAAAGCAGCCTGTGTGCCTGTCATAATCCATTTGTGTCAGTTCCTGGCTCAGGCCGCATTTATCACTTCTCTGTAAATGTTGTCTGCTTGTCAGTTTAGTTTTTAGCCCCTTTCATTGGCCCTGCATGTATTTTTGGATCAAGCAAGCATTTAATACAATATTCACATCAGAGTTGTACTCAATGTCATCAGATTCTTTTTCTGCACTATACCACCTCTCCATGTAGCCATGATGCAACGTGCCTACAAGTATGTCTGTAATGCTAATACTAATTTCATTCATTCATTAATTCACTCACTCAGTCATACACTCATACATTCTTTTTCCATACATACTTCTCCTATTCAGGGTTACGGGGGGTTGGATTATATCCTGAAAACAACGGGTGCAAGGCAATGAATAATCCAGGATGGGGCGCCAACCCATCACAGCGCACACACCATTTACACCTACAGAAAATATGTACCATGCAAATTAATTTCTTCAATTCTTTTTCAAAGTGCTCATATTGATGTATACCATAAGCTGACATTTATTTCATATTTACCATAGTCAGTCCTTCCAATGTGTTAGCTTGAATAATAAATATTTCAAAATATTTAAATCTGCTGGAAAAATATTTGAAGCTGCAATGATGATTCACAGAAACCATAATGGACTCCTGTATAAAGTTGTTAGGTCTCACACCCGACCATGGCACTTTGCCATCTCACCCCACCCCCTCAGATAGATGTCCAATCAGGCACGTCCTGATTTTACTGAGTTTGATGTGTCCCTGGGTCAACAAGGGAGGGGCTTGTGCTTCACATCTTTAACCAATCACAGTCTTCATTGTATGATATCACCACATAAGTTAAAAGCAATGCTTTCTGTTAAACGGCAAGGTGCACAGATTTCTAAAGTACCTGTTTTATTGTGGATAAGGAACATGTCATAGATAAACATGGACAAAACATAGGAATATTCTTACCTGCAAAGGCTGTATGGAGCAATGTACAGACCCCTTGAGTTTAAAAATGAGAAAAAAATGTACCAGTGTGGTGCTGTACAAAGCGTTAATTCTTACAACAAGCACTATAATACACTATGAAGGCATTTATAGTGCATTATAGATAACAGCTTCATTGAAGCTTATGAAGTATTATAATAAACACTATAATGCCTTATGACTGTCAATAGAAGATGTTGCAGTGCTTTGTTAGTTCTTATAGTGATCATTATAATGCATCGGGCCAATGGGGCGGGTTAGTGTCGCAGTCCCTCTGCTACAAAGTGTCTTCACTGCCAGTGGAATGCTTGTAGGTTGCAAGCCTTGCAAACATTTGCAAAAAAAAAAAAAAAAGCGAAGGATATGACAACATCCTTTAAATAACACTCGCAATGTGTTTAATGAAAAGAGAAGTGAAAAGGGGGGGCTCTTTCCTTAGAGGCTGGGTGGCCATCTTGGGGGGACTTTGGGGGGACTTCTGGGAGGGTGGTGGGCGGGAGAGGTGGGAGGAGTTGCGTATTAGTTATTTTGTCCCAGACCCATGGAGGGCCTTCTTAGGGGCATTACTGTAGCACGCTTCATCAGTTTCACATGTAAGAATCTAATAATAATTTTAATTGCATTACATGGTCATAATATAATTCAACTATATGCTGTCGGAAAAACAACAGCATATTTCCGGGAAGGCCCTGGCACTCTCTCCATGTAATCCCTACTTCTCTCACACTCCCCAAACTCTACAATCTCTGCCCCAGCCCCTCCCAAAATAATCTTTGTTAAAAACTTTGTGACTTGCAGTCTCAGGGTAATCAGCTTCCCCAGACCTGTGTCTGCGGCTGGCCTTTCATGTTCTACCGCTAAGTGACCCTGCTTCAGGGTAATCAGCTTCCCCAGACCTGTGTCTGTGGCTGGCCTTCCATGTTCTACAGCTAAGGGACCCTGCTTCAGGGTAATCAGCTTCCCCAGACCTGTGTCTGCGGCTGGCCTTCCATGTTCTACCGCTAAGGGACCCTGCTTCAGGGTAATCAGCTTCCCTAGACCTGTGTCTGTGGCTGGCCTTTCATGTTCTACCACTAAGGGACCCTGCTTCAGGGTAATCAGCTTCCCCAGACCTGTGTCTGCGGCTGGCCTTTCATGTTCTACCACTAAGGGACCCTGCTTCAGTTTCACTGCGGTTTGTCTTGAATTGTCAAAGATCACAGGACGCAGGTTTCCTTGTCATTCCACATTTAAATAAACTGTCCATAAAGCCTTCTGCTACCAGGTCCCCTACAATGTGGAATGATTTGCTAGCTCGTGTTTGGGATGCCCAGTCGGTCCCAGTCTTTAAATTTTGACTGAAGACCTTTATTTCGGTTTAGCACACCCACACCTTTACGCAAAACACACAGTAGATATGGGTGCTGGTGTCACTGTACAAGCCATTATTTACTATGCTCTTCCTTTAATGTGTTCTGACCATCCGCGCTCCCTGCTTTCTGTCTCACATGTCCGTATGACATCGTAGGTGCCGCCTTCGATGTACCCAAATTCTCAGTCAGTCTGTATCCATTGAAAATAAAATCAACAAATGTTTAGATTTCTTACTTGCTATGCCGTGGTGCGATGTACAATATCATATATATAATACCGTAAAATCAGTTAAAAGGTTACCTTAATATTAGCACCATAGTTACCTTTATTAAGAGTATGCAGAGTCTGTGCTAATATCAAATAGAGATATAAGTTTAAAGTTAACTTAAACTTATTTTTTTTTGCTTTTAATTTAAATTTGCTCACTTTGTGAGGATACATAATAGAAGACCTATGATGTACTGCATTTCATTCATAATAAATACACATTTTCAAATATACTGATGTCCCTCAGAGTAGTGCATGTCATTCTGTATATCACTGAAATTACACGGTAAACAAATAAAAAATTACTAGAAATTGGATGCACATTAACTACTATAATGAACAACAACAGAAAGAACAAGGAAGGATAAGACAAGGTACAAGTAAGGCACTGCACTATCCTTCAGTTACTTAATATTACAGATGCTGTGCTCGCATTTAAACCGTGTATATGTCGTTTGTTAAAAAAAACTTTGCAACTAAGTACGACTACGTTTGCACGAAGCGCGGCCGAAAATGTGCGCGGGGGAGGGTGTGACGCCGTGTCACCTGACTGGGGACCGTGGGTTCATGGGTTAAGCGTCACGGCGTCTGCGCAAGTATCCCCAACTTCCGGTAGACAGCAGAGAAATTTAAACAAAAACTTGGAAAATATCATTTTCAGACAGCTTTTTAGGCACATAGAAATACGTTTTGTAAGTTTCGTTTTTTCTGTGTTTGATAAACAGAAACCGGTTGTTGCAGCGATATCTATTGCCCGATATATTTTAAGGTCGTTACGACGTAGCTTAGATATTAGCTATTATTTCAGAATTACTTATTGACGCTGCAGCTTAATTGCTCTATAAGCATGTGTTTTTGTTGTTATTGTTTTAAATGATAAATACCTTAGATTTGTTCCTTATAAAAAATCTATTTGATTGTGGCCAAGAACTTTAAATGTACGTTTAAGTTACCAGTGTTGTTAGCTAATTATATATTGCTGTCTAGTTGCGGACGGTATGTATGTATATTGTCCCGCTACGGAGCGATGCCGCGGCTCACTCGGTCACCTGCATTGTCGGGCAGTTGTTTATCTTGTACTTGGTGGTTTGTGTCTGCCCCTCATTGCCGTAACGATCAGGCTGTGCCGCTGAAAATGCGCCCTGGCTTGGTTACTTCTGGATTACCAGACTTTAACTTACGAACACTGTTTTCCTTTCCCGACAGACTGCCGAAGACGTTCTGCAGGATTTTCAGTCGTTAACTCATTTGTGCAAAATGCCAGCCGCACTTGCAGATACCAGTCAAATTATCTGCGAAGTCTGGGCGAGCAATGTGGAGGAAGAGATGAGGAAGATCCGACAGATTATTCAGAGTTACAACTACATTGCCATGGTAACCCTGATATTCAGTGTTCAAATGGTTTTGCTTTTTTTTTTTTTGTGAAATGTTATTCTTCCAATAACAGCCTTACCTGCACCTTCTTCCCTTCATTGGGCTGCTTGTGTGATTTCAGGATACAGAGTTCCCAGGAGTGGTGGTTAGGCCGATTGGGGAATTCCGCAGTACTGTTGATTACCAGTACCAGCTTCTGCGTTGCAATGTGGACCTCTTGAAAATCATCCAGTTGGGCCTAACCTTTATGAATGAGGACGGAGCCTATCCCCCAGGGACGACAACATGGCAGTTCAACTTCAAATTCAATCTAACGTAAGTGTTACTGGGGAATACAGTGCAAAATTAAATATATGTGGATAATGTGTATGCATGCTTGTACTAGGATTTTCTATTAAATGCTTTTACATTAATGAGTGTTTGTCCTTGTTTTCAGAGAGGACATGTATTCCCAGGACTCAATTGATTTACTCCAGAACTCTGGACTTCAGTTCAAAAAGCATGAAGAAGAAGGAATTGATACTCTGTACTTTGCAGAGCTTCTAATGACATCTGGCTTGGTGCTATGTGAAAATGTGAAGTGGCTCTCTTTTCACAGGTAGTAAGCGGAGTGCAGCTCGTTGTAGTGATACAGTCTTTTGAAAGTGTTTTTGGAAAACTAACCCGTGGTAATTGAATTTGCAGTGGCTATGACTTTGGCTACCTGGTAAAACTCCTCACCGATGCCCGGCTGCCAGAGGAGGAGCATGAGTTCTTCCAGATTCTCAACCTGTTTTTCCCAGCGATTTATGATGTGAAGTATTTAATGAAAAGCTGTAAGAATCTTAAGGTTAGTTGCTCTTTGGAGTTGCATAGTAGAGTTGCTTAATTATTCCTATAGAAAGACTGTAGTGCCTGATTGAAATAGCAGCATTAGATGCTTTTTAAAAATGGAATGTGGCTGGGAATGGTTAAAATCACACTTAAAAAAGAAATGCTTAACAAAATGTTTACAGTTGTCATCAAAGTGTTATTTCCCATGCTGTTATTCAGGGTGGCCTTCAGGAGGTCGCTGACCAGCTTGAGCTGAAGAGAATTGGGAGGCAGCACCAGGCCGGATCTGACTCCTTACTGACTGGGATGGCCTTCTTCCGCATGAAAGAGGTATTTAAGACGTTATTGACATTTCAGATATTTGGTCTTATACCACCAGTGGCTGTGGGCTGTAAAGGGCGTATTATTAGTTGATTTGGCTATTAGTTGTGGAATGACATGAAGTTCCGTGCAGATATTGTTCATTGCCATTGCGCTTGTGTTAATTTTATAAGTTTAATGGGATAGTGTTTTAATTTGTAAAAAGCAAGGCCTCAAGAGTTCAGGCTGACCATGCTTACTTTTTTTCAGTTGTTCTTTGAAGACAACATCGATGATGCGAAGTACTGTGGCCGGTTGTATGGCTTGGGTTCCGGATCTTCTCAGAACCAGAATGGCATCTCCAGTGTTTCTCAAGAGGACAATAATAACAAACACTGACCAAAGGAATCTGAAGAGCACCCATCAGTGGATGCACCTGTTTTATCTCTACCAGCAGCTATGTTGAGTATATATTTGAGTAAATATTTCTTACTGGCACAAAACCATACGTTTCTGTACAAGAGCATTGGTATAAAAGAAAACGTTGTTGCTGACCCTCCATAGCCCCCCCCCCGCTGCCATTCAAATCTTTGACAATTCTGACGCCAAACCATTATAACACCATTTGTTACTTTTTATATGTGTTTTACAGCAGAAATCCAGCCAAATTTGGGAATATGGGACCAGCATATCCGAATGCAGCTACTAAAAATTAGCATTTTAACATGCTTAATCTCTTATCCAAAACCTGTTGTGTTGCTTAAAGTTCTTCTTGACCGTTTCAACTGGTTCAGGGATTCATATGGATTCAGAGATAATTGTACACTTGTTTGTAGAAATTGTAATATTTTAAATTATGCTGGAAAGGTATGTATATTAAAATGTAAAATTTCAAAGGATGTGGCATGTTTTACCGTTTTTCTTCTGAGGAATGAAGAGAAGTTGGCTTATGGCCATTTGGAGTATCGATCTCATTCTTTATTCCTTTTGCTTTTAAGTTGTTCGTCATTATTGTTTCAAATTCCATTGTTTTAAACCGTTGTATATTAAAGTGTTTTGTATGAAATTGGCACAGTTTAGTATTTTATCCCGTCTTTGCACTTTTTCCTCCCATGACAGATGTTTAGATAAGCCCTTAAGGATTATTTTGAAAAGAATTACATATTACAATTGTAAATAATATAATTTTCAAACGTACTGTTTCATGAGCCAAATAGCTATACACATTCTGTCTTGTTTTCATGGAGAAATGTTTTCCAGTTTGTTTTGGCAATATCTTTGTCAGATAAATTTGCAGCTGTACACCAGGGGTTCTTATTACATAGATGTCCACTTACACTAGAAATACCTCCTTAAGAAATTGTTTAATCCACTGTCTGAGATGATAATCTTGAGTTTTATTGCAGTAACATTTATCAACATATCTAAATATTTGTTGCCCATGTAAAATTGCAAAAATAAATGTAAAAAGACTCATATGATAAGTATGAATAATCTGAATTGCTGTTGTTGTTGAAATCACTTAACATGGGGCACACACATTTAACAAAAGACATACTTGCATGTTGTCACTTTTAGTAAAGTAAGTAAGTAAAGTACTTTTATTGTCATTCAGACCATACATTTCGAGAGTGCATAGTAGAACGAAATTGCATATCTCCTGGCTCAATGTGCAAAACAAAACAAAAATACTACAGGCTACACACGATGCAGAACTACACGGAGATTACTATTCAGCACAGAGGTTAGTCTTTCATAGAGTAAATAGTGGATATAAAAAAAAATATTGCAAAATATTACATAATTAAATATTGCACAGGGTCAAATATTGCACAGTGTTCACAGTGGCGGTATTGTAGCTAAGCTCTTAATATAAATATGTAGTGCATTTATTAAAGTGAGTTTAGAAGTCTAATGGCCTGTTTGCGCTGTCGTGCAGTCTTACATCCCATACTGCGGTAGCGTTTACCAGATGGTAGCATGTTGAACAGTCTGTAGGCTGGATGTGATGGATCCCTGACAATCCTGACCGCTTTGCTGAGGCAGCGACATATATCTCGTGGATAGAAGGAAGGGGGGTCTTGATCAGTTTTTCTGCTGTCCTCACTACTCTATGAAGGGACTTCTGGTCAGAGGCGTTACAGTTGCCATACCAGACTGAGATGCTGCTGGTCAGGATGCTCTTAATGGTACCCTTATAAAAGGATGTGAGGACATGCGGGGGGACGTTTGCTCTCTTTAGCCAACGCAGGAGGTGGAGTCGTTGATGTGCCCTTTTAACAAGCGAGGTGGTGTTAGTCGTCCATGATAGGTCTTCGGTGATGTGTACTCCCAGGGACTTGGTGCCGCTCACTGTCTCCACGGCGTTGCCATGGATTGTGAGTGCAGTGTGTGCTTTGCTTTTTCTCCTGAACTCAACAGTCATCTCCTTCATCTTGTTGACATTCAGGGACAGGTTGTTAATGTCACACCAGACAGCGAGTTGATTCACCTCTTCTCTGTAGGCTGTCATCGTCGTTATTGATGAGAACCACAACCGCTGTGTCGTCTGCGAACTTTTTAAAATGTTATATAGTTCTTTTGTGTCAAGCTTTGTGTTTCCTTTGAATGACTTCAAGCCCAGTGAGACCTTGTACTAAGAACGCAATTATGGAAGAAGATACAGTAGGTAGATGGATACTGAGTGAGATGCATTCTTCTCTATAATGAGGAACAAATCAGCAATGGGGCTTATATCTCCCGAATATCTTGCAATGCCATCATCCAGTGATTCACCTCCCAGCCTCAGAGCATGGTGAACACAGTGAAATATCTTGTGATGACTGCACCAAATAAGGGGACCTTGCACTCTGCGACAGCCGGCAGCGTTGGCCGTGCCAGGGTGCAGGGCGTCACCTCCAGAAAGCGTCTGATACAGGGTGACGGGGGGGCTGCAATTCTGCCTGCTCCATCTGACACCGGGCTGCCGCTCCACTGTATTTTTTTCCTTTATGACTTAAATAAACTGAAAGTAAACATTATGCTACTCTTACTGCACTATTTATGTTCTATTTACTATTACTACTACTTTTTTGGAAATTTGGTTTAAAATTAAAAAGAAAATTGGGTTGTGATTTAATGACCAAGAAAATACACGGGTCCTCAGGCTAAACCAGTTTCAAATAATGAATATTTCATAAAATACAGTGCTTTGCAAAAGTATTCCCCCCCACTTGGCATTCTCTCAGTTATGTTCCCTTGGAACCTGGAATTTAAATGGATTTTCAATCTGATTTTAAGTGATGGACCTATATTAAAAAAAATACAAATTAATGAAGTTAAAAGAGAAAAAAACTTATTTTAAATAATTCTAAAAAATATTAAATTGAAAAGTGGTGCGTGCATATGTTTTCACCCTCTTTGTTTTGAAGCCCCAACCACTACCTTCAAAAGCCACTTAATTCATTAAATTCATTCATTCTGATTTTGATTCTGAAATAAGATCCACCTTTGAGGAAATTATCTCAGTATACAGTAGAGGAAATAAGTATTTGACCCCTCGCTGATTTTGTAAGTTTGTCCATTGACAAAGAAATGAAAAGTCTCAGAAC
>JAODKM010000002.1:6624836-6663386 GCA_026780845.1 Petrocephalus sullivani
ATGGGTCTTTTGTGTATGTAGAAAAATTTTCTGATGTTTGAGTTCAGCTCATGAAAAATGGGAGCAAAAACAAGAGTGTTGTGTTTATATTTTTGTTCAGTGTATTTTACTTTTCTATTCAATTAAACCACGTAAGAAACACTTCTAAATACACTCAAATATGTTAAACATATATAGTGGAGGTGCTCTCTATTAGGGCACATTTTGGCTGTGTTTGAAGACCGAATGCGTCACAGCGGTGCGACAAGGCCGTCCCGTCAAATGCCATCTAGGAATGCGTCCTTCTTTTCCCGAGTTGCGAAGGATCCACCCATTGGATGCTTCAGGTCAGGTCAGATTGGGGAGCATGAGCACCCACCATGAGACAAAACATCTCAATATCCCAGTTGGGGATCCCCCAGGCCAACATACAGTCCAGTCCCACTCTCTGGAAATGGCCATCTATCTGCCACAGCCAGGTGTTACTCGGGCGCCCCCTTGGCCTGGTCCAGCCGCTCAGGTCCTCAGCAATGGGGATCCTGCCAGCCTGATCACTCCCAGGGAGTCGTGTCACATGACCATAGTGCCGTAACTGATGCTCCATCACAATGCAGGTAATGTGCCTCATTTGGACTCCTTAAGCAACTGCTTGTTCGACACAAAGACAAACCAGCGGTACCCAGGGGTTCTCCAAAGAGACACAGTACCAAAGGAGCCCAGTCTTTGTCTCATGTCACTGGATAGTGTCCGTGTCCCACAGCCAGACAGCAAAACAGGGAGCACTAAAAGACGTCGTCCCTGTCCGAATTTGGGGGTTGCAGTCTATGAAACTGCATCTTTTGAAGGTTCGCGCAACGAAATCTTGGGATTTCGGCAAAAGAATACCATATTTATAGGCCACATTTGAAGTCGAATCGAAAGCGTTCACGCCGCTGTGACACATTGGAATGCAGCCCCTAAATGTAAAGACAGCCATAGGCCTCCATCGATCGTTCGCAGCCTAACATATCCCAAAATTCATTGTGCAGACCCTTCAAAGTGCGCAGCCTTTGTAACCTTTGTTGGCCGCGTCCTTCGAAGGATACAGCCCCTGAATTCAAACACAGCCTTAGAGTCTCCACTTTGACTTATCCGAACTGCAATTTCAGAATTTTCAAAGCTTTACGGCTGTCAGAGTGTTTACAAAAGTCTCCGGTTTTGGGGGCTGAAAACTCCATGGTAGTGTGGACGAAAGGTGTAAACAGAGAGTAACGGTTGCGTTTTAGTCCATCTCTACTTGTTTTAATACACTGCATTTGAATCAATTAGTCATTCCGAAAAAATGACATATAATGAATATCTCTGTTGCAGAAGTTAAAGACAATAAGTTTAAATATTTGATTGCAAAAGTTATAAAAGTTATGCTAATCACACACTATTGCTATGCTATTTCAGCTGGCCTCATAATGCTCTGAGATGACATTGCTAACAACAGTAGTCTTCCTCAGCCCAGGCAGTGGAAGGGATGGAATTTCCATTACCCATGCAATCAGGGATCATTTATGAGACATATTCATATACTTTGCAAAACAAAACTAGAAAATAAACACTAAATATATTATCACGGTATTATTTTGCTTACTGTATGTGACGTTCACTTCCCGTCACCTTTCCCCGGGGTTCGCTGTGGCTTCATTGTGGGGAATATAAACGAGGCAGGAAATCCCACTCAAACATATATATGTTTACTCTCCTTTTTAAAACAAAGCCGAATACAAGCTACACGTTCCCTGCTGCTTTCCCGCTCTCACGCCAAAGCCCCACAGCCCTCACTCCACCCCATCTCGTTCCCAGCTCCATCCGACAGAGCGGAAAAGTACACCGTCTTCCCCATCAACGCAACATAGCCCAATTAAACTCTTACGCTCACACAGTCGAAATGTAAATATTTCAAAGTTAAACTGCTAAAAGTGCTTAGAGAGTTTAACCTGTACATAGCCTACCAGAGAGCAAAATTATATTTCCTAAGCAGCTTGCATGCACCTAAAATAGTCCGGCATAGTAAATCTCAGTTATCAGGAGAGTGACGGTTGATATCTATCATAGACTCCGATCGTACGGTTTTCTAGGGGGCAAAGTTGGACGGTTCCTAGAAAGCCCTGTAGAAGGCCAACACCCAGTATCAAACTCAAGGAAAATAAAATAATGCCTAGACCGCTGCCAGACCACTCATATATTATAAACATTTGGCTTATTCAAATTTAGGAAAGCAGGAATGTCTCCTCACTTTAATTTCTTTAAAGACTAAAGCAATTTATAAACTTTGTTAATGTTGAGGCTGCATTTTACTTTTAATGTATTTTACTTATTGTCCGAGCAGTGGTAGCAATTAAGATTTATAATACAGGGGGCACTCTAACAGATAAATTGATCCTTATGTTAAGTAAATTAGCCTGTTGGTGTAATTATAAAAGACTGAATCACCTTGTAAGAGGTGAGCCAGCGAGTGGTCCAGTGCAATTCTATACCAAAATTCAGACCTGAAACAAGCAGATGACAATAATGCAGAAAGTCAGTCGCACATAATGATATTCTTTCAGTTAGCTGGGCTTTAATATTATGTAAACCTTCCTCCCAACATTTTCTGGGGTGGCAGCTCATTATATAAGGATGAAAGCAGAAGTTCACTGGTTAAAGGATAGATGAATACCTGCTTCAATACAGGAATGCAGGCAAGAGGAGCTTTAGGAGATAGGGTTACAGGCAGGAGCTGCTGATGGACACTGGGAGCAGGTTTGCAGCAGTCAGATATATTTAGCTGGGACACCTTCTTGGAGGAGACTATGTTTCTGATATCACAGACTTGCCTACATACTTTGAGATATTATCTTAAAAATGGTGTTTATGTACAGGATTAAATAAGGAAAATCCTGAGAATAATTTTTCATTAAAGTTGGGGCAATACTTGGACAGCCACATCTAAGTACTAGCACACAAACATTCACAGACAAAGCGAGCTCGTTCCCTAAGTCATAAATCATGCAGACAGTGTAGAGTTTGTGTCTAAAATGTATGCATACAATTATGTCAGTAATGTTCACTTTTAAGCCAGAGCCCAGTCATGCATATCCATAAAAAACTGAAGGGTTTCATTTTCTCATATAAGAAAAAAAAAGATTGTTTAGCTGATTTCATATTTTTCCATTCCCAAGTTGTTTTCCTTTATCTATAATTTATTTTGACATTAGTATTTCTCAGTTCCACATTTCAGATGTTTAAATATGAGCGAACAAAAAATGACATAAAGACATTATGGTCTCCAGAATATATTTGAGAAAAGATCTAACTTGTATGCCATTATTTATAGTGACAAGGAATTCATATTTATAATTTTGAAATGTTAAATACGTATTATGAATGTATATTTCCAGCAGAGTGACTTAGTGGAAAGTACTGGGTGCTCATATCCCACCTGCCCACTGTCTGTATTGTGCTTTTTCCTTTGGGTGCAGTTAGGCTAATTGATATTGAAAATTGGCCATAGAGAATGACTGTGTGTGTGTTTATGTACCATGCAAGGAGTGGCCATCTGGAAGTTTGGGAATGTACCCGCTGGGCTGGTCTTGTGAAGACCGGTCTCTCTTTCTCAACTAGTCATCTCGCTGCGTTTCCTGGTCTGTTAAATTAATTAGATGTTATTGTTACATTATCAGTGTATATTATTTGTTAACCTGTAATGTCTAATGTACTAGAATGACATGTTCCCATAGATGGTTTACAACCACATCTTTCGTGTGCACATGTATTATAAGCAATACGTTCCAATTTAAGTGATATTTTGTTGAGTTCAGACGAGAATGAGTTTTTTGGTGGTGAGCAGGCGTGCCATAAAGAGAGCCCAGCTGAGCAACAGAGGCCCTAAAAAAAATGGAACAAAATATGATTGTTTGGGTTGGAGGCCCAATAAGATATGCTTGCATGGTGCCCAAAACCTCTAACAACTCCCCTGGCGGTGAGCCTTAAAATTGAGACTGATAGAAATCAGGGCTGAAAACTCAACGTGGTTGACCATATGAGATTTTTGATTACACTCCATCTTATTGGTGGCCAGCCAACTGATCTTGTTCAGCAAAATATACCAAGAGATCACCAAAATGATTATATCCTAATATAAAAAGTACATCAACAAATTATTTCTTTGTTACAAGTATACTTTTGTCTTGCTAAATCAATATGAATATATAAACTCTAATTTTCTGTTTAACTTTCTGTTGGATGCTACTACATGAAAATAATACCTGTGAATTTTTCTCAGAGACAGATTACTTCCAAAGAATAAAGACTTCTCTTAAATCAAATTACATCCCTAAAACACAAACAAAATATTGTGTGAAAGGTTTAAGCAGTCAAAGAAAATGTTTAAACCTATACATCTTGGTAGTAAGTGTGCATTTGCTAAGAGAAAAACACAATTTGCAATGCAAATTAAGAGTGATGCAATGAAAACTAACAGGAATTTCTTCTGTTCTTCAAAATCTTACTGATATTTCCTTTATAGCTCAATAAACACAGTTTTAGTCCCCAAATCTCTCCTTGGGGCACCTCTGCCATTCCATGTTTACATTAATTAAGAGACCTAGAATATATTCATAAAATTTCAGCACTAGATCATTAAATTAATTATTGTAATTAGGTAAATAACTCAATGAATTATTCATTAGCCATGCAAGGTGTGCTAGTGGTCGAGTCAAAAAATGCATTAGTCTATTGGATGGTTGCTGCAAATACTGGGGTGACATTAGGAGAGGTTGTGACTTTAGGAGAGGTTGTGAAATGGTGTCACGCCGGGAGCGGGATTTACGACCCATGATGCAGGATGCAGGGTTTGAGCCCTTCAAAGGGGTGTTTATTCGGGTATACAGGGTGATAACAGAGTACAAAAGACGGGAGCGAGCGTGACTGCTAGCATACTAGGCCTACACATAGACAAAACCTGACCAGGGAGACAGGACTAGGGCAGACTAAATACAAGAAACGCTGATTGTCAAACACAAAACAGCTGGGAACAGGAGGATTTGCACGTGGGAAACGAGGGGGCGTGGCACACAGGAGGATCCGACGGGCAGGGCATGACAAATGGCTAGACAGAAAACAGTTTTACACAAACATAAAGGTTATTGAAACATTTTCTTTGACTACCTAATGTCAGGTTCCAAAACACAAAGGAGGCAGGAGCAGGCATAACAGCAAACCAAGGAGGGGTTTACTGAAAGGGACACGGGAGCCAGGCAAACAAATGGACCACACAAGGTCATACAAAAGGTACGACTAGCTGATTAGCAGATTGCACTAGGGTGACATCAGTGACCAGACTGGGGAATACAGGACTGGGGGGCACTCTTATAGAGAGTTGACGAGGGGGCAAACAAGAGGCAGCTGGTGAGATCCACACAAGGACTGAAACGAGAGGCAAGATAAAACAAGCAACAGGTGTGGCTCATTAGCCAGACTGGGGAGGGAATGGGAGGGGCAGGAAGGCAGGGCATGACACCTAAGAATTTTTTACAGTATATATTGTACACACATGGTAGAAAGAAAGAAAAGAAAGAGAGAAAGAAAGAAAGAAAAGAAGAAAAAAAAATTTAAAACATCTACTTGATCTAAAGTTTTTATGGCTTGCCGGAGGATACTGGGGAAGTCTGCCACCCAGGCCCGGCTCCAGCTCTTGGTAACAGGGTGGGCCAGGAAGTTTTTTTTTTTGGGGGGGGGGGGGCAATTACATATAATTACACATAATTATATGCACATACCCCCCCCGTGAGGCCGCGCCTGCTGTCACGCCTTGCTCATTGAACCTCCTGTTTCCTCCTTAGCCTGGCCCTTACACTTGTCCTACCTCTCATTCATGCCCTTATGTTCATCACTTCAGCTGCCTCTTGTTTGCTCCCTTGTCAGTCTGGTATAGAAGTGCTTCCCAGTCCCGTGTTCCCCAGTTCTGTCAGTGATGTCACTACTCCTGTTTGCCCGTCCCATCCTGTTCCGTTTGGCCTGACCTGTTTCAGTCCTTCCAGTTCCCTCTCTTTTTGCCTCAGCTCCTGCCTCATTTGTCCTGCTAAGCATGACAGTTTTTCTTTATCTTTTCTTAAAATGAAATTACTGAACTGCTTTTTCTCCTAATATTATTTTCCTCGTGCATTGCCTAAAATGTTCATGATCATATGCTATATCAATTCTCAGAAAAATAATTCAAGCCAAACATATCTTATATTTTGAATAACATGGTATTTCTTAGTAAACTTTAAAGCTGGTTTTCCTGTGGGGATTCTTGTATCTGCCAGGCTCAGATATGGTAGAATATTTTATTATATATTTAAGCAACTTTAGAAGCAGGTTTTGCATGACGGGTATAGCAAGTAAAGATGGTAAATATTAGAACATTTGATAAATGTTATCTCAAATTCCCTCCTTCATGTATGGCTGTGTTTTGCAAGCATACTTTCCTTGCTTGCTGACTAGCTACTAGTTACAGGTAGTTATTGGAAAAAATGACATCATTAATGAGTTCATTCTCAAATATTCAAGAAATCAAACCAACACAATCAAAACTGGCATATCACTCATCTTTAATCTTTTTGATTAATTTAATTGTCTCCATCTTAATTACAATTGAGAGATATTGAATTTGTGATGCATATTCTTGATGCTTGATTACTGGTTCATAGAAACCATTATTTGAATTTAGAGTTATTTGAAGATCTATATTTGAATATTTAGTTTTGTGTTTTATGAGTTATTCAAATTTAAAAACAACCATCCACCCATCCATCCATTTATCATGGTCAGGGTGGTAGGACATTTTTTTGTGGTGTGTGATTGTGTTAAATTAGTATTGATTGTGATGTGCAGGCCTGGGTAGGACTGTACCCTCATTCCTATTGCTGCCTACATGATGTGTTTTTACCTGATTCTTGAGACATGTCCATAGTTTTAGAGCATTTCCTTCTGTCTTTCTGTCATTAAAAGAATTCTTCTCAGCTTCACATCTTCAATCTGTCTTTTTTGTCGTTTCTACCCATCTTCTCTAACAGACTGTTCTGTGGAATTAGCTGCCATATGAGTTCATAGGTATTCCATGTAATTAACTGTAATTCAAGGCAAACCAGGGCTTGGAGAGGGGGCATTCTGTTACTCTCCTGAATTACTGAAGTGAGATGCTTGTTTGAGGGGGGGTGCAGTGGTTAGCACTGCGCCCTCACTCCTCTGGGACCAAGGTTTGAGTCTCTGCCATGGCTTCATGTGTGTGGGGTTTCCTCTGTATACAGTCCAAAAACATGCTGAGGTTAGTGGGTATGTGTCCTGTGATGGGATGTTAGCTGTGAGCTAAGCACTGTGCCATCCCTATTTTCATTACATGTTATTAGTTTAGCCCCACACAACAATAACCTTGGGGTCTGAACCAGCATATATTTAACAGTACCACAAAGTAGCATCCCCCAATTTGCGTATGTGTGTGTGTGTGTGTGGGGGGTTGTTTTGATAACCTTCTGATACAGACGTCACTTCTATGTATTATTTTTCTAAAATATTACAATATTAAGTACACATCTCTATTGGAATTCTAAAATCATTTTCTAAAATTGGCCAAGTGATATATATTAGTAAAATATTTGGTAAGAAGCTTCGCAAACAAAATATTAAAATAGTGAGCCGAACTGTCACTAGTGCTTAGATGAACGGGGGTTGTTTTGGCTCTTTACGGTGACAGTTATTCATTCCAGTGAACTTTGCCTGCTCCTCTTCTGTAGAGAAATAAGAATTGTGTGTCTAGAAGAGGGTGCTGCACTTTGAATTATAACACTGTAGGGCGTGAGATTTAGGAAGATCAATTTTACACGGCTACATTGAAATCATAGTAGAAAAGAAATGTCAAGATATGGCAGGCATGAGGCAGAGATTAAGAACCTAATTCAATCTAACAGCAAAGCTCTTTCTCTCGAGCGAGAGCCTTTGGTGCAAGAGCTGTGGTTGGTGAGCAATCATTGCCATTTATTTGCATAACAGGTTGAGGTTACGTTACAATGCGCTTGCAGATAGGTAGCCTGCTATACTGACAGCAAAAGAAGTGTCATAAGGTATGGTGAAGTCCCAGAATATTTAATAAGCAGGACAATATTTTTAAAAAGATCTTAATGGAATTACCATTGAACTGTAACCAAGAATAGATTACACAGGTTTCAGTCAAATATTGGTAAGGTTTTAATCATAAAATGGTACTATAGCACTGCCGTCTCACAACTCTGGGACCAGGGTTCAAGTCTCTGCCCAATTTCCATGTGTGTGGAGTTTGCATGTTCTCCCTGTGTTGTCATGGGGTTTCCCCTGGGTACTCCGGTTTCCCCCCACAGTCCAAAAACATGCTGCAGCTAATTGGAGTTACTGAGCAGGTGTGAATGGTGTGTGACTAAACACTGTGTGAGTGTGCCCTGCGATGGGTTGGCGTCTATTCCGGGGATGCTCCCTGCCTTGCAGCCGTAACCTCTGGGATAGGCTCCGGACCCCCTGCAACGCTGAATAGAACAGGCAGTTACGGAATTGGATGGGTGGCAATATCATGATCATACTTGTTATCAGCATCACATTGCAGTGTTTATGCTATTCAGTGCTACTGGGGGGTGTGGCTTTGTGGATAAGCACTCAGCTTGTAATTGGATAGTTTTTGGTTTAAACCCAGTGGTCAGCAGGGTGATCTCACAATAGGCCCCATTTAGCCCCAATGCACTTAGTCCCAAGGCCTTTAGCCCCAAGGCTGTTAGCCCCAATGCCCTTAGCCCCAAGGCCCTCAGCCCCAAGGCCCTTAGCCCCAATGCCCTTAGTCCCAAGGCCTTTAGCCCCAATGCCCTTAGCCCCAATGCTCTTAGTCCCAAGGCCTTTAGCCCCAAGGCTGTTAGCCCCAAGGCCCTCAGCCTCAATGCCCTTAGCCCCAAGGCCCTCAGCCCCAATGCCCTTAGCCCCAAGGCCCTTAGCCCCAAGGCCCTTAGCCCCAATGCCCTTCACCTTTTACAGAAATAAACTCAGGATTGACTGGGAGCTGTCAGTGAATATAACACTTATTTTGTTTCAGTACTTCCTGCTGAATTCCCTTGAAATTAAACACTAGGTTATGAGTTTTGCATGAGTGAGCGAGCATCCCATTCCCACTGAAACACCATGGGGGCAGTTATAAAAAAACATACTAAAATGTCATAGCGAATGTAGCAAAACTCCATTCATTGTTAACTGTTTATATTCACAGTTGTTCAACCCAGGATGCTAATGCTACCACAAAGATCTTAGATTCGGAGCATGTAAGGACACCCAAGGTTTTCCGTAACTACGGTGAGCCAATCCTTAGAGAATGTGCTATGAAGGATAAGGATCAGCTTCACACATGTCGACATGTGTGGAGAACAGCTCCACGTGGAAACTACATTATATTGGTTGCGTTTTTATTAATAGATTGTAGATTTATCCACATATGTTTCTATATACAGTCCTGAACAAAATCTTAAGAGCGGGGGGAAAATTCCAAGTACTGGCATTTCGCACTGGTGGCTGTAACCAGAGCATCAAAAGGCAGAAAGAAGGAACAGGAGCAAGAAGCAAAAAATAGAAAGTTTACAGAAAACTGCATTTAAACTCAAACCGATGGTTCATCAGCTGATCAAAAGCTTAAGACCGTAGCCCAAGAAAACCCCCAAAAGTATCAAAAAAGGCCCCAGTAGTATCCCCATCGATGTTGTTGATCACTACAAAAATTCGTCTAGGCATGCTGGATGCGAGTGTTTCCAGGGCTTTTCATGTGGTGAAGACGGCCTCACGAAGGGCACCCGCGGTCTGGAGCTTCAAGAAGGGCACCCGCGGTCTGGAGCCTCACGAAGGGCACCCGCGGTCTGGAGCCTCACGAAGGGCACCCACGGTCTGGAGCTTCACGAAGGGCACCCGCGATCTGGAGCTTCACGAAGGGCACCCACGGTCTGGAGCTTCACGAAGGGCACCCGCGATCTGGAGCTTCACGAAGGGCACCCGCGGTCTGGAGCTTCACGAAGGGCACCCACGGTCTGGAGCTTCACGAAGGGCACCCGCCCGCGGTCTGGAGCTTCACGAAGGGCACCCGCCCACGGTCTGGAGCTTCACGAAGGGCACCCGCCCGCGGTCTGGAGCTGACGTCCGTTTCGGTTCCCTTGCCATCCATCCCCACCTATTTTTTTTCTCTTGCTCCTGTTTCTTCTTTCTGCCTTTTGAAGTTCTGATTACAGCCTGGTTACAAGCCACCACCAGTACAGATGCTTGAACCTATTAAATTATGTTTACATGTATAATAAACATTTTCCTTGTTTGAGGCTTCAGTATAGTCCAGCTATAGCTGTTTTGGGGTATTAGTTTAATTTAAATATATCCAGCTGTATAAATGGAAAAGAAAACAAATTAGCCCTTGCGTCATTGATGTCAACCGTATCTTATGGTCTCTGTAAACCCAACATTCGTTTGGTATGTCTTTCCCTCTTTTACTAGCCAGGGCTGAGGCTTATTGTTCTGCTAATCGTTTGTAAATGCAAATCTTTGCATTTATTATTGAAATCTGAATGAATTGTTTGCTTCACAAACTCCAGTAATCACTGTCTGAAGTTCACCCAAGCTTCTTGTAGAATTGTTGATTGAAATGCCTGGAGTTCTCATGACGACAGTTTGGGGTAAACATAATAATTGAATCCAAATTTTTGTTTTTTTTGGGCCTTCCCACATTGTATGTAAAATAAACAAACAACAAACAAACAAACACAGATTAAATGAATAAATGTTTTCTTTCCATTTACATTTTTATTAAGTAGTTTTATTACAAATCACCAAATGCCAGGAATCTCAATGAATTATGAATAGCTCCTGCAAATTCTCTGCTGAGATCCGCAAATACAGACACAAATGGGGTTCATGGCTGACTGCGTTGTGAACTGATAGCCGTCACATGTCAGCTTCTCACCTTCACACGGAGCCTCCTGATGCATAAAATCACCCGATCCGCTCCTCTGCTGCTTTCCTCCCTCTGCAGCAGAAACAGAGCCTGTGCTGAATGCAGATCTGCAAGTTATTTACGAACCAGAGGTAGGGTTTTATAAAGAACACAATTAGTGAATGCAATCTTTCCTTTCACCACTGGACAGGATGCCAGTACATACCTCCACTCATATAAATTTCTATGAACATTTTAGTGACGTCGGTCGACCTAACTGCCTGCGTTTGGGCTGCGAGAGGAATCTGGGGTACCCAGAGGAAGGCAAAGGATCTCACAAATATAGAAAATCTTCAAAACATGTGACTAGTGGGGTCATTTTTTGTCCTCACTACTTCAGACTTCATTTTATAAACATCTGTGAATGCAACAAAAAAGTTAAAAATGTCTTTTATTTTATTTATTTATTTATTTAGGTTACGTATGGTTAAGGTTAGGGCTGGGTAGGGGTGAAGGATGTTGTGATTGGGATTAGGATTTTTTCCCATAGAAATTAATGGACAGTCCTTACTAAGGAAGGAATACTAATATATATATATATATATATATATGTATAAAGTTTTTGAGTAAACAATGTGTACACATTGGTGCCTCATCCTGGGTTATTTCCTGCCTTGTGCCCATAATGTCAGGGATAGGCTAAGGACCCCCGTTATCCTACAATAGGACTTGGAACTGAAAATGGATGGATGGATGGGTGAATAGTTGTATGGATGGATAGATGGATGGATTACACTATGACCTGAATGATCAATCAGGTGAAGATGAGCAAAATGTTTAGGCAGTGAGCACTAACACAGTCCAATTCACAATATATTTACAACACAAAACAGAACATTAGAATCTATGTATCATTTTGAATGAGTATTCTCTCTTTAATCTGCATATAAACAAAAATATATAGATTGAGTCATCTAGCAAGTGACATCAATTCCTCTAACATGGGTCACCACTGCTCATCATGAAGTAGCCACGCATTACACTGTAAAGCCGCAGTTAATGGTTTGTAACCAGGACAGATATAATTTTTCTTCTCACACAGGAAGAGTAAAGTTTTTATGAAAGGCATTGTACTATCATGAAGGGGAACCACATTAAATTTTAAATATGAAACAAAGCACAGGAAGGCAGATCCTCAAGAGGAAGTAAGTTCATCTTCAAGAAATGTCTCCCAGAAAACAAATAAATGGATTTGTACTTCAATGTAACAGAGCAAACCATTGCAGATCAGAGCACAGTCATCACAGAACTCCGCACAGTCATCACAGCGCAGAGCACAGCAATCACTGACCCAGCAGTCTGCCCCGGCTACTGCTTTTGAAAAACTTTAAGGAAAATTTCTACAACAAAGAATTGTAAAATACAGTAACTGCTGTGGTATTCATTAAATGTATGACTATTAAACTGACTTCATGCAGCATATATTACTGGTTTTTAAATGACTGTAAGATAAATGCATCAGTAGCTTATGATTTATACGGAAGGGTTTGGGGTGTTTTGTACCACGGTGCTTAGATCAATTAAGGGCAGCCAGTCTGCTGTATTTTGTTATATTAGGTTACCAAAACAAAGCACTAATATATTGCAAGGTAATGCAAAACTCCAGCGATCAAATGACCCAGCTAGCCTTCCGATTTATATCTACTAAAAAGGGATATTAAAACAATGAGTGGGGGAGCCGGACCAAGTAAGGAACCATAAATATACAGCATTGTTTTGTGCTGTGAGGGTTCATGCAGTGATGCAAGGTACGCCCGCATGTACTGTATATATAAAGTATACTTAGTGTGTGTGTCTGTATGCATATATGTGTGTGTGTGTATATATATATATATATATATATAGGTAGAGCGTTTTTAATGAAGGTAGATCATTTTGACCTGGTCAGTTTAAAAGTAGCTCGCAAGCCGAAAAAGTGTGGGCACCGCTATACTAGAGAGATTCATGAATCATGGAATATCAAACTGTTATAGTGTGGTCCCTTGGCTTGAGTTGATATCACCAAGACCTTTTAGACATCCAGGGTTGTCGGTGTGATGGTAATTCATGGTCCATACCATGTATTGGTGACTACTTCTCAGCATATAATTTGGGAATATTTATCTATTATTTTCATAACCAGTGAATGGTTGTTTTTCTTGCATGAAATTCCTATTGCTTCAACACTAACCATAGTTTTCTTTGACATATATTAAATGCAACATACAGTAGGAGCATAAAAAGAAAAACAAGTAACAATGAAGTAGTGCTATTTTACATTATATCAGTTTGATCTCACATCGTTTGACATTTGAATATGACGGCGAGCGTCAACACATGGAACTACTTCAGGATTCATAACCTTTCGTAAACAGTTTGGAGGAAAGCTGACTGGGTATGTGGCAGAATGACGAGACAAAGGTGAATGATGTGTTCTTTTATTGAATTACTTGCTTCCATGAAAAGAAAACATGGCTCTTCTCTGCCAAACAATGATTGTTGCTATACTATACTATACTATACTATACTATACTATACTATAAAATACTCCCACAAATGTTATTGATTGCAAACAAGATTTGTTAATTTGCTCACACAAAAAAAGTAAATGTCCTAACAAATTCATTCAAGACTATGTTGCAAATAGGAGTCTAATTATTCATTAAACAGCCTTTTTGGCTATAAAAGAGCATTGTTTAAGAAACCCTTCCCATTCCATGCTGTCAGCAATGGCACCGCATGGAAGAGAAAAGACCTGAGAAAGAAAATTTCTTTACACATGAAAGGTGAAGGCTATAAGAAGATCAGCAAAGCTTTACTTATCAGTCAAAATACTGTAGCAAAGGTGATACCAAAATTTAAGAAGGATGGTGCTGCAACCATCTCACAGAGACGTCCAGGCCGTCCACAGAAGTTAAAACCTCGACAGGAGCGTCTTCTGATGAGAAGTACTTAAGAAAATTGCCATGCAAGTTAATTGCAATGAGCTGAAGAAGTAGTAAGCCAAACTGGAGTGACCATTTCTGGTGACTCAATACGGAGTACCCTGCAGGGGAATGGCATGCATGGGTATCGCCCACGAAGGAAGCCTCTCCTAAAGCCCATGCACAAAAAAGCACGCCAGGGCTGAAAAAGATGAAGACTACTGGGAATCTATACTCTGGAGGGATGAGACCAAGATAAATGTTTTTGGAACCGATGGCTTCAAAACTGTATGGTGTTGCAAGGGTGAGGAGCACAAAGAAAAATGCATGGTGCCTACAGTGAGACAAGGTGGTGGCATGTCCTTATGTGGGGCTGCATGAGTGCTGCTGGTGTCAGGGAGCTGCATTTCATTGATGGCATCATGAATTCATGGATGTACTGTTCTATATTGAAAGAGAAGATGCTACCATTCCTCCATGCCTTTGGTTGTCGTGCACTTTTCCAACATGACAATGATCCAATGGCCAAAACACATCTAAGGCCACTGTTGCATTTCTGAAGAACATGGTGAAAGTGATTCAGTATGTCTCCTGATTTTAAGTCAATTGAACACCTAGGGGGAATCCAGAAGAGACAAGTTGAGCATCACTCTCCATCCAGCATCCAGGCTGTAAAAGGTAATTCTTGAAGAATGGAAAAAGATATGTTGCAATATATTGTCAACTTGTTCATTCAATGCCTAGAAGACTTGGTGCTATCTTTAAAAATCAGGGATGTCATACAAAATGTAGTAGTTTTTTGTGTGGTGTATTCATTTTTTCATCCCCTGATTTGAATAAAACTGAAGATTTAGTAATCTAAGTTATATTATTAACCAACTTTCATGTTCATGGGTTAAGCAACTGTTCTATAAAACTATATATAACTATAATTTTTTGACAAAATTTTGGAAATAGTTCTTGTTCATTGAGATATTGATTAAAATCTTACTTTTCAAAGGGGGTGTGTACACACACTGTATATAGCTCTGGAAAAAAAAGAGATCACCCTATAGTAAAACAAATAAAAAAGAAATCAGCATTTTTAATCCTGGTTCTGCTGGCATAAGGCTACACTGGGCAGCAGGCTGCTTCCAGGCTCAAAGGTGCTAAGACAGCAGGTGCGAGGTGAAGCAGGAGACACCAGCCAGGTAAAGGGTGGGAGGCATTACTCTGTAATGCCAGAAATGACTGTTAACTTATCTGAGAGTTTCTCATGAATGGGAGGATGACATCAAGGGACCTTCATAAGGAATGGGAAAGTGGTGTGAGTGGTGTGACATGCACAGCTAGGACAGTTAGTATCAGGCTCCTAGAAGCAGGACAGAAGTTCCATACAGCGAGGAAGAAGCCCCTCATTAAAGAGAAACAGGGAAGAAACAGGAAAAAAAGATATTATTCACAGGCGCTCACCCATAAGTTGAGAAATTAGTGAAACAAAATTTTCAAATTTGTTTTCCAGAGCTGTAAATAAGTTCTGTTATATAAGATATGTATATATGATATATGAAATTCAATAATTGGATCAATTATTATATTGAAAAAAATGATATGTAAATTACTTGGACTGTCAAATGACTTGCTTCTATTAGTATAATGCTATCTTCAAAATAAAAAAGCATGCGGTGATGCCTGTAGTTACAATGAAGAACACAAAAACTTCTTTTATATATTTCACGTAATCCATAAATTTTAATTAGTTCCAGGTTTTCACAAATGTACATCATGGAAGCACATGGCTGGAATCCACACAGTGTCAGCTGTCATGCCTTCCTGCTCCTCCTGCTCTCTCCCCAGTGTGGCTAACGAGCCACACCTCTGGCTTGTTTTGTCATGCCTCTCGTTTCAGCCCTCATTCAGCTGCCTCTTGTTTGCCCCCTTGTCAGCTCGCTATATAAGTGCCTCCCAGTCCTGTGCTCACCAGTCTTATATTCGATGTGAGCCGTGCGTGCGTGCGTGCGTGCGTGCGTGCGTGCGTGCGTGCGTGCGTGCGTGCGTGCGTGCGTGCGTGCGACATTCCCTTTTGTTACTTGTACCTTTTATTTTATGTGATCTGTTGGTTTGTGCTGGTCCTGTTCCCGCTTAAATGAATCCCTTCTTGGTTTGCCCTTACACCTTCTCCCGCCTCCTTGTGTTTGGCATATTACATCATGAATGACATATCTTGATGGGTGAGATTTTTAGTAACACATCCATCCACCCACCTTCCAGCTGCTTAAGCTTGGCTCATTCACTTTTAGACTTGTGTTTTCGGGCTTGTGCTCATGCTACATTTGTCCACGGACACGGATGGTCGCGGTTGGTGCATGCATACAGCAGTGATATTCCACCAGACCACCAGAGGGCAGATATATGGCAACAAACACAGATACAAGCAGTGCAGTGAAACAGGTAAACTTTTTATGAGCAGTGTTAGAGTTCTTAGGCTTGGTCAGTATTAAAGTTATATAGCATACTGGGGTATTTTGAAATCCTTACAATACAATTAGCTGGAATAGTGCTGCTTTTTAAAATGTCTTATGTCTTGCTATGTCTGCACTACATGAAAAGTTTGATACGCGAGGTACCTGCTCCTCATACAGCTGCTCACCATAACTACAACAACAACAACAACTATTCTTCCTCTACACTTTCTTCATTGACCTCTGCTCTGTGAAAGTCAGTGCTGCCACCTATTGGAAACACCTGTCAATTTTCTTGCACATACACAAATTCCGTGCACAGACATGGACGACTTCCACTGGACATAAAAATCCGGGCTACACGCGCACCATTCGGCTGAACCCCTGATGATGAAATTGACACCACCCTTGCATGCATACGGAAAAGTGAAGTATGACTTGGCCTTTAACCAGTACTAAGTCATGGCAGAATGGGATGTCGATCCATCACAAAATACACACTCTCACAATCCAAACCAAGGACAATTTCATGTGGAATTTTTTGGACTATTAAAAAAAAGTACAGTGCCTAGAAGATACCCATAAGCAGAAAGAGCATGTGATGTTGACAGGATACAGACAATCGGGATACTTGGTCATTATACCTACAGTAACTTTTCTAACATCCTATTCTAAATCCATAGGCATCAATATGGAGCTGCTCCCCACTTTGCAGCTATAACAGCTGCCACCCTTCTGGGAAGTTTTTCTACAAGTGTATAGCGTGTGGTGTAACGGCCAGGTGTCCCAATACTTTGTCTATGTAGTGTACTGTTTATGTACACAGACATAAAGGAAGGGTTGAAAATCCTTGACTTTTGAGGCTTTACTGCTATTCACTGAGCCACTCTATTGCACATAAATTGCTGCAGTCTTTCCCGGAAGTAAGAAATGTAGTGACCCAGCAGAGATTACCCTATAGAGATAACCCAGCAGTGATCACCCTGCATCGATCACACCACAGAGGTCACCCTGCAGAGATCACTCTGCAGAGATCTTCAGTAGAGATCACCCTGTAGAGATCACCTGGCAGAGGTCACCCCACATAGATCACCCAGCAGAAATCACCCCGCAGAGATCACCAGCAGAGATCACCCCATAGAGGTCACCTTGCAGAGATCACCCCGCAGTAACCACTTTCTTAAGCTTCCTCTATATGTGGGAGCTGAACTCTAAGGTGGGGGTGGAGGATACAGGTTTACTTACTTTACTTCTCCCAGAAAACTGACACCCCAGCAAGATAAAAATGACCATGACTGTGCTGAGCGCAGTATTCATGTAGAAAAATTCTGAAGTCATTGTTTTGAACAGTTTTGGGCATTTGTATTTATGCGGAGCAGTACCATAAATATAACACCTTGACTCATATTTTAAAGCATAATAATCAAATAAAGTTTTCCATTAGGCATAAATCCCATTAAAATGCACTTACAGCCACCACGTACATTTGGTCACTTAATTTAATTTTAAGAAATTAACATTAGTATTCTGAAAGGAAAATTGGCCAAAAACATACTTTACACATGGTTATTTCTGGCTCAAAGATTGACATTTACAGTATAAATTGGATTTGTTATTCCAAGGACCTTCTAACATGAGTCTGAAAGACGAAAGGAGTTTCAGCAGACTTGTTTTTATACAACTGCAAGGACCTCAGAGAGAGCCAAGAATTACAGGTAAAATTAATTGAATTGGATCAAAATTGAAAATGAGGCGTTTTATATAGCTGACTTATTGCTTCCATTCCATTATGAATGTATAAAGAATTAATGCAGTTTTATACGTACGTCCTACTACTTTGTCTCATGACTATACAAAGTGTTTAGGTTATAAGCATTGAGTAAGTGAATGAGTGAGTGACTGACTAACTGAGTGAATGAGTGAGTGACTGACTGACTGACTGAATAAGTGAGGGAGTGAGTGCATGAGTGAGTGAATGACTGACTGAGTGTGTGAGTGCATGTGTCAGATGGAGAGAGTGCATGACTGAGTGAGTGAGTGAGTGACTGACTGAATAAGTGAGGGAGTTAGTGCATGAGTGAGTGAGTGACTGACTGAGTGTGTGAGTGCATGTGTGAGAGGGAGAGAGTGCATGACTGAGTGAGTGACTGACTGAGTGAGTGCGTGAGTGAGAGAGAGAGAGTGCATGAGTGAGTGAGTGAGTGAGTGAATGAGTGACTGACTGCTTAAGTGTGTGAGAGAGTGAGTGGAACTGAATGCATGAGTGAGTGAGTGACACAGAAAGTGTGTGAGTGAGAGAGAGAGAGTGCATGAGTGAGTGAGTAACTGACTAAGTGTGTGAGAGAGTGAGTGGCTAACTGAATGCATGAGTGAGTGACTGGGTAAGTGAGACAGAAAGTGTGTGAGTGAGAGAGAGAGTGCATGAGTGAGTGAGTGAGTGACGGACTGAATGCACAAGTGAGTGAGCGAGTGACTGCCTGACTGAGTAAGGGAGAGAGTGAGTACATGACTGAGTGAGTGAGTGCGTGAGTGAGTAACTGACTAAGTGTGTGAGAGAGTGAGTGGCTGACTGAATGCATAAGTGAGTGACTGAGTGAGTGAGTGAGTGTGACAGAAAGTGCATGAGTGAGAGAGAGAGTGCATGACTGAGTGAGTGACAGACTGAATGCATAAGTGAGTGAGTCCATGAGTGACTGATTGACTGAGTGCATGAGTGACTGATTGACTGAGTGCATGAGTGGGTGAGTAAGTGAGTGAGTGAGTAAATATATGTACTGTATGTGCCCTGCGATGCACTGAATCAGAATCAGAATCAGAAAAACTCTATTGATCCCGGAGGGAGATCCAAGGTGTATTTCAGTCTTATTCCTTTTGCTGCCTGGAATAGAATCCTAGATAAATGGTTGGAAGATAGATGGATTATAAACTGCCTTATTTTTTTCTTTATTTATAGGTGTTATTTACTTATCTTTAAAAACAAGCAATTCTGAGATCAAGCTAAAGCCCAGGGTTAGTGTCGAACTAACTTACATTACTATAGACACTGATTATGTGTCCTGTGGCAAAGGAAGCAACTCAGATCAGTAGCACATGCGTGACTGAAAAAGACTCATAAGTGAAAACTCATGTTCCATAATAGCTCTATTATTTTAAGTTCACAATGAAATGTGTAGCTGCCACTGCTACTGAGCTGGGGTGGCTTTCCTGAAAGCTTTGTAACGCTAAGTAATTCGTTACCTTGTACTTAAGATCAATCGTTAATTAGTGAGTGTTTCCTGAAACCCTTTGTAACTAAAGTAGTTTGTTATCTCACTCAAAGATTTCCAGGTCCTCTGACTCGTTATTTTCTACATTGTTCATTATCTTGTTCATTATTCACTAAGAGTGATGGCTTTCGGAAAAGCCACCCTCGGACTGAGAAGGAAATAGTATGAAAAAATGAGCATGAAGCAGGAAGGGTGGTGCTGGTGTACCTGTCGGTGAGCCAGGAAGATCGGGGGAGTTGTGGTCTAATTAAACGCCTGGTTGATTGAGTTTAATGTGCACATAATGCAGCTGAAAAAATGACAAGAAGGGATGTGTCCTTATTTTTCACTGGTGTCATCCGGGCTGGTGCCATGGCAGATTTAGGATGCAGGTCCACCCACCTGCTCGGAGGCTTATAGCACATTATCATTTCTTTCTCTTTGGGGCACAGATCATCTTGGAAGTTCAAGTCAAGTGTGTCCCCCTTCCCTGGTGTTTTATGCTTTGTTCTGTTTTGATGCAGCCCCCATGCCTCCAGAAGCACAACCATGAAGGGAGATCTGGGTCCTCGTCCCATCTTCCCACGTAAGTGGCTCTGGCTTTGAGTTACACTGGTTTCCCACACTTATCAAAAAAAGCATTTTAGTTTAATTTCAAGCCACAGTAAGTTTTATATAAGGATGGGAACAATAAACAGCCCATAAAGACTGTGCTGTAGGCTGTGGTGTGGAATGTGCATTTCTTGGGTCTGACAGCTTGATCCTACAATCAGTGATTTGGAAAGGCTATTGGAAATAAACAATAGTTTATGTAATACATCCTCCTAATACTGTGTTTACACAGTAATGAGAACATTAGCCTTAACTTGTAAAGTATTATGGAGATTAGCAATACATCTTTCTTTATTTGCAGAGGTGTTTTGTGTGTCTGTCTGGCGTCTAACATCATCATCATCCATCAGTTTGTATCTTTAGACACTATTCTATCTTTTCTTTGGTTTAGGCGCGATATGTCGACAGTTGAAAAGTCCTTTTCATTGGCCATTCAGTGCATTTAGCGGGAGAAAATATTCCACAACTGTTGTGTAGGTGTATGTTCACTACAACTCCCAGGGTTCACAGTATCATGAGGATGTTATAAAAGGGGCAAGGCCCCTCCCTACCGGAGAGGTCTCCGGGAAGTATGCAGTTGTTGTACAATTAAAACAAGTTCGGTTCCCGACAGAACAACTTGGTCTCAGTCTATTTTTCCTCTTGTAATAGTATGCAATCTGTGTGTCACTGTACGGACACAACAACAACAAATGTCAATTCAAAGTTAATTGAATGCCAACAAGAAAAGAAAATATTCAGGCAAATCGCAGAGTATGAAGGCACTATACACATTTATCTGCTTTGAAATGAACAAATCAACAACCAATGTCTGCATTTAAATAAATGTATCTAATAATAACAGACCAATTAGCATTGTAATCTTCCTTAAAAATGGTAAGGTAAGACAAAGCAGACAGAAGAATCCTTTCTTAGCTTATAGCTATGAGGAAAATAGCATGTTTGATGAGGTGGTACTCAAGCTCCACTGTATCAGCCTTGAGTCTTTCATATACTTTGGCTCAGGCTGCTCATCCAATGCATGGTCACCATGCTTCCTGGAAGCAGGGGTTCTCCGGGCAGCACACACTCATACTTACGAAGAGCAACCTGAGAACTGCAATCCGCCTGAATCAGGCTTCACATGCGAAAACTAGGATGAAAATCGATCTAACGACTCAATGCAATGTGAGAACGCACCATTCTGCCCTGCATCGCTCAGTGTTATTTATTAATGTGTGTTTATCTAGTAAAACACTTGAATCCAAATAGCCTCCATAGCGATATTAAGTCTTTCAGATTTTAGATGAACTGAGAGAATTCAAATCCGTTAATTGGTAGTATACATGATTTATTACATGGTTGTGCGGGCCAGAGCATATTTGTTTGCAACCTGGTCAATACGATGAGATGAATCATAATCAGAATCAGAATACTTTATTAATGCCGGGGGGGAAATTTGGTTTCATTATTAGTCCCTGTGGAAATGTTCAAAATGAGTAATACTCTCCTGTTTGTAATCTCAGGAAATGCAATTGTAGGGAAAAAGGAAAAACTGAAACTGAATATGAAGAAATACATTTTGAAGGAGGACGGACAAAGTATTTACTGATGGCTAGAATCGAGTGTCATCTAAGGCTTTTGCTCTTGGCCCTTAATAGCCCGTTAGAAGGATAGGGGGAAATTTCACTTGAGGGAAAAGGTGAGAGTGTACTGGGAAATATGTTGATGGTGGCAGTATGATGGACAAGACAATGGAATAAGACAATGCAGTGACAAGTAAAGAAAAAACAACTGCAGGCTGGTTTGTACTTTTTGCGCTGGAATGTGTTACAGTCTGATGGGTTGGAATGTGCTCTAAACTGTTCTGGGTCAGCAGAAAATGCAACAGCATCAGTACATCCCCAAATTGTTTTACTTCTGCAAAATTCAGATTTCAGTAGTGCAGTTACTTGGTTGGCTGGAAGGTTTGCTCCATGCACACCTTTAAACAATGCTTTCCTGTTGTTTTTCAACTAGCCGGATACATGACAGCACTTTAAATGTCAGTCAATTAAGTCTTATGAAACGGAACCCGTGAGTTTACCAGTTAAAGCTGCTGTAGCAGCACAGGTTCATTTAATTCCCTTTACCCACTCTCTCTCTCCCTCTCTCTCTCCCTCCCTCCCTCCCTCCCTCTAAGGTTCTCACTTATCCTCCCAGCACACCTCCTACTCTCTCACTCTCATCCCTTCGCCTCTCTCATTCCCTTCCTTTCCAGTTAATATCGCTGTCCTTCGGATTTCTGACCACGATCCCTTCTTCCATGAAGAGAACGCTACCTACTTTCAGCTCTCAGACGCTGATGTAGCCTTTGGCTGGCACTGCGAGCGCTTTCCTCTTCCCAGACTGAGTCTCATATAAGGAACAGCACAAGGATGCTTTGGAATAACACTGTTTATATTGCTTTCCCCCTTAATGTCTTTCAGGCTTTGCATGTGTAAGGATTATAGAAACAGTTACACTGGATTTTTCATCAATAAGGATGCTACATTCTCTCGTCTCTTTCGCTAAAGCCAGAGAAAGGACTAATATACTTTCCTGTTGCTGAAGACACCTGCCAAAGAGTTCCATTTCAGCCACTGGAGGCATGACAGCCCAGCCAGCTAGCCCTGTGGACTGCGAGCGGATTGTGGATTTTTCTGTTTTTTTTTTTGAACTTCTAAAGTGAACAATCCAGAGAAACAGGAAAAGAATAAAATATTGCATGCTTTTCAGATTTATGGCTTTCTCAAGACTGGATTTTGGCATCTAACAAAGAGGTAGGATTATTGTTATGAATAATAATAATAATAATAATTAATAATGGATACATTTATTGTTATTAATAATAATAAATACAACTTTTATTTTTACAATCTGTTAGGAGAGACATTCCAATGCGAGAAAATTGACTACATTACTAGAATTTTTAAATAGTGTTCAAATATCATTCATGTACCATATTCAAAAAACAAAAATATGTTGTTAGTTTTAAATTCAGTCCTTCTATGTGTTACTATTCACATTAAAATAAATAGATCCGTTATACATCTGAAACATATATTTCCATGGTATACTTCCATTACATATTGTAACTGGCAGAGTATATGATGAGTATATATGTTTTCGTATTGATTTTAAAACCTTGCTGTTTGTTTTTAAATCATTACATGGGCATGCTCCTGCCTATTTATCTGAATTGTGTGTTTTATATCAGCCATCCAGAGAGCTCAGATCTCTAGTCACTTGTCTCTTGTAGTCCCTCGTAACACTAAGGGGACCGGGCTTTTCCAGCTGCTGCAGGTGGCTTGTGGAACTCTTTACCTCAATACCTTAAGGAGTCTCCTACGACTGAACTGCTTAAAACAAGATGAAAGACCTGTTTCTACTCTCTAGCTTTTTGCCACCTACAGTAATATTGTTGGATTCTTTACTTTTGTTTAGTCGTTTTTAATTCATTCATGGTAATTTTGTGTTTTATTGTAATTTACTTTTATTTATTTATATATTTTTAAATCTATTTTCTATTTCTCTACAAAAATAAATATTTATGTTCACTGTATGTCTTAATGTAAAGCACTTTGGCTGCAGAATTTTCATGTTGTTTTTAAATGTGCTCTATAAATAAATTGACATTGACATTGTATATAGATTTCCAACGTTTTCAGGAAGATGTCAGATTTTTTCGCTTTTAGTCCTCTTTTTCCATGTTTACTCCCTCAACTCTAATGCAAACTTAAACTCTAATGTAGTTCCACTCCTAAAGCTTCAACCTCTAACCTGGCATGATGAAGTCCTTTCACAACATAATGTCTCAGCACAGGTCATAGAAACAATGTTAAGCTAAACATTCGATACATGCATTCCAGTTATGGATGGAGTGTTTCTGCTGTAGTGCCTCATATTTGGTTTTGTCTCCTGGTTAAAATGCCCATTCTCATAATGGAGCAGAGAGCAATGCACAGAGGCAATGAGAATGCTAATTGCTCTCTATAAGGGGGGTCTCTATTAAATACTATGGGGTTAATGGTTTAATTTACATACTTAAAACCCCCTGAAAGAGTTACAGAGTCTGGTCATAGTCTCTGGCATATATATATATATATATATATATATATATACACACACACACACACACACACACACATTTCAAGTATACCTTTACAGTACACATTGGCGAACCTTACATCACTGCATGAACCCTAACAGGTCCCGGCCTTACTCATCACTTGCATTGAGTGGTGTAAGTCATTCAGATTGACAGATCAGACAAAGGCACTTTGCATGGTGGGAAAAACAGTCCCATTCCACATGGAAGTTTTTTTTGGTTCCTTACTTGGTCCAGCTCCCCCATTCATTTTTAGTAGATATTTAGTAGATATACACTGGAAGGCTAGCTGGGTCACTTTGCTTGCTGGAGTTTTGCATTACCTTGCAATACATTCACATTTTCTGCGTAGTGACTCGTGTGATCTTCAAGATATGTTAGTAAAGAAGGGATTTAACTAGTTGTTATGGTAACCTATTGTCATAAAGTTTCAATAGCAGACAGGGCACCCATTACGTCAATCAAGTGGCAAATGCCAAAGGGAAGATGGATGTTTTTCCAGTGTCCTGTGATCTAACCGCACTACCTTTGTGATCAACGTATTGGGCACCCTTGGTGTAAACTGTCAGCCCAATATAAAGCTCCATAGCTGTAAACATTGAACTTGGTTTGATCTCCATGATTTCTATCACGCTGAAAGAGAAGTTGTAATGCTTTTTTCTCTTGAAAAGCTTGTAACCCCACAAAAGACAACTAGCTGGGAATTCTCTGTCCCCCTCGCACCACCTAGGAATTCTCTGTCTCCCTCCAACCAGCTGGGAATTCTCTGTCCCCTGCCCACCAGCAGAGAATTCTCTGCCCTCCGCCCTCCAGCTGGGAATTCTCTGCCCCCCTCCCACCAGCTGGGAATTCTCTGTCCCCTTCCAGATCACCTCTTTAGGTTGCAATTTTATTTCCTGTTCCATTTTCATATTGCTCTACCTGACATATTGTCTGATCTGAATACCTCCATAAGAGGTAAGTGTAGAAAAAGCATTCAGCCTGTACAAGTCATTGAAATTGTAAAGAATTCCATAGAAGTCTTTCCAGCAGTAGTGCTCCATGTTGGCAGGTGGCCGGATCCCGGAGTCGGCGGTGTGCCAAGCGCAGCAAACCCTGCCTTATTCCTGTTCCTCCTCCTACCGCTATCCCTCCTGTTAAATACCTGTCAGGGAGAGCGGTAGGAGCAGTTTATTGTGATCTTTTGATTGCTTCACAGCCGCAACTGTTTCGCTTCTGCATGTGTTGAGTTGAGGAAGTGGTGGCCGTGGGCTGAAACCGAAGCCGTGGTCGGTGGAAGATCCCATTAGCTGACCTGTGACATTCCTCTGCCGGGCTCTACGCCATCCACCCCCAGGACTGAACAGGGCTTACAGGAGCAGAAGTCACCAACCAGGGAGGGGGGTGAAGAAGAACGCACTAAACACTGTGAGACCCACTCTGCTGGGCAATCTGTCAGTGTCTCCATGATTATGACTGGCCTGGTCCAGGACTTTAAAGGAAGGGTCCTGTAGGTCCAGGACCAATGGGGGTTGGAGTCCTTTCACGTGGTGTAGTGTGTAGTGTGTGATCGATCCTGGTAAGACTTGGTAATTGTGTATAGTCTCTATATATTTTCATTTCTTGTGGTTGGACCAGGGTTAATCTGACGAGGTACCCTAGGTAGTAAGCCTTTGTTAGGTCTAAATGGTAAATGTCGGTTGGTCTGGAGCCAAGTGCAATTTGTAAAACCTGGCTGAATTGAACCTGCACTCGTTAGTCATAATGTTTGGAGCCAGTGTGTGGCAGGAGAAGACAACATTCCCAACCGAGTTTTCAGGGCGCTGCCGAATTGGGTCAGGGTCCGGTTTACTTAGGCATCAGTAGCGAGACAGAAGCTCCCATCGGTAGCCGGTGGGTTCGTAGGAGGGCTGCCCGAGACTTATTGGAAAATGGACCCAACAACTGCCGTAGCTGCTGCAGTCAACGTTGAAGAGGTTCCCCAACATCCATAGCATGAAGGCCATCCTCCTGGCCTTGTGATATACAGCCACTGATACATGTTAAAAGGAGGTGGGATCCAAGAGTCTGGAGTGTGACAGACGCAGATAAAATAAAAATTCTGTTTGTGTAATTAATTATTCAGTGAGGGAAGGACAGTGAGGGATTTCGAGAGGAGGACAGGGTGAGAGGGGTGCAGCCTCAGCCTGGACTAATGAGTGGGTCGGGGCTGATTGGTGATTTTCTTAATGCTTGCCAGCTACAGCTTTTTGACGCTGAAACAGGAGAAATGGTAGATGAGTGATCTTCTGTTGGGCATTGCTGTATCCAAATGAATCTACTGTATAATGTGATATTTGTTCCAACACTTTATTTTATGTTACTAAGGCCTGGGTTATTAATAGTGTATATACATAAATAATGCAGGGCTTGTACAAGCATGGAAACCAATGAGTGTGTGCTCTGCTATACACTTAGAGTAGTAGTAGTGCTCTGCTATACACTCACAGTAGTAGTAGTGTTTTGCTATACACTTAGAGTAGTAGTAGTGCTCTGCTATACACTTAGAGTAGTAGTAGACAATGTTTCTTTTACCTTCATATACACTATTTCTTTCGCCTTCCCCATCCCCATAATTAGCTGGATGATATAGAACCTCAACATTCATAATTATTTATCACTTATGACAAACAATGATGACAAATTTCTAAATGCTTGTTGCATTTAATTATAATTGTGACTCTACTGTGGGTGGCACAGTGGTTCGCACCAATGGGACCAGGGTTCGAGTCTCGACTAGGGTTCCATGTGTGTGGAGTTTGCATGCTCATTGTGGGGTTTTCTCTTGGTACACTACCTTCCCCCCACTGTCTAAAAACATGCCGAGAATAACTGGAGTTACCTCCAGGATAGGATCCACACCCCCCACAACCCTGAATAGGACAAGCGATTACAGAAAATTGATGGATGGATGGATGAATGTACTTTATTTCAGGATTTAGGTGAAGTGTTAATGCCTTGAAATATAGTTGCTTTTTATTCATTAATCATCATTAAAGAGAAACACAAGGAAAAACTGTATTGATATGAGTGAAGGCCAGTCAATCAACCAATCAACCAATCAATCAATCAATCAGTGAAACATGGAGAAATTTCTACTTATGGATCTGCTCTGTTTTCTCTTGCATAATATTGGGTATTGGCCTTGGGTATTCAGCAGTCAGTCTCAAACACATAGGGAGCTGCCTTTTTAATATGATAAAATAATGAATTTCATACATTAGGGAAAAGAGCTGAATGTATTGGACTTTCAACCACTATGTGCAAAAGTTTTAGGCTGTCAAAGAAAACGTTTAAAGCTATTTAACTGGGTAATAAGTGTATATCCGTCCAAAAAAAAAAACAATTTAACTTCATATATGCAAATGATCATAGTATTTGTTGACTCAACGATTAGCATACTGTGTTTGGCTAATCAATACCTCATCAAGTTATTTACCTAACTTCAATAATTAAATGAGCTGGTGGTAAAATTTAACTAATAGAAGGAAAAGCTGAGGAGGGGTTTGCTAACTGAAGCAATATTCTTCTAGTCAGCCATCAAGAATTTCTGGGAAAACAAGAAATGTATCTTACTTTTCTATTGTGTTACTGTTCATTTACATATATTCTAATGCTAGTAATGTTCAGCTCTAGAAAGGCATTTTATGCTTCAACTAAGATAACAGTGTGATCACATTCCAGTAGTTTTGATATAATTCCTGGGATGATGATAATGATGTTTTGCAGAATTACTTTTTTAATAGTTTCTCTTTGCTCACAACACAAATTCCTTTAGTGTTTACCTCCTCCTTCTTTGAAATATCACGGGAGTAAAATCAGCTCCTGACTCTCGATCTGGTGCAGCTCACGCACTGTGGAATGTATCTGTGATTTGTTTTAAGGCACAGGCCGCGGAGCTTGCAGTATGCGCACAACAAAGCCACACTGCGAATTCTCACTCTTTCCCTGCTGGACATCTAAATAACATACGACAAACATCCACCCATTCCGTGTGTCTGTCAGCTGCCTATCCTGGTCAAGGCCTGCTTCCAGTTCCTGGCAGCTTGGAGAACTGCAGATAATATCTGAATGCAGTAGCACATGCAATTAGTCCTGCAGCCACTTCTGCCTTCATGCATATCATTAAGTGGTTTATGAGCAGAAAAACAAGGTAAAAGTCCAACATGGGTTATATATTTTTCTTTTTAGATGCAATTAAAATACATACTTTTTTCTGGCAAAGAATTGTATATGTGGTATATGTATTCATACCTGAGTGCAAGCATACATGTAATTGCAAAGCTACACTGCCTAATTCAATTAAATTTAGATATATATCTTAAATTATTATATTTAAAATAATAATATATATATATATATATATATAATATTTATATTATTTGATAATATAATTTTCCAAAAACCCATGTTTTGTCAAGGTAATTTGAAAACAAAGGTTACGTCTTTCTTATTTTAGGTTGGTTATTTGTATAGATATAACAGTTAAGGTTAATTAATAATTCCACTATAAAGTGAAAAACAGGACAGCACATAATGCAGTGGTACACCACTTACATGCTGCTTATGAACTCTATGAATGCCTCATGAAGTGGTGCTGAATCTTCTACGAATTCATTTTAAAGGAATTATGAAGGTGCATTTAATGTAAAGTGTCACCAAATATACGACACCTCGGAGTAGTTTATGGGGTTTAACAGCATATACCACTGAATACTACATGTGGATATTTAATAGTATTACTAAACACGATTCACAAACAGAAGGAAAATGCAATTAGATTAAATAAATAAAGTGAAAAAAATTGCATTATAGCAGAACAACCAAACACAACTGAGAGTCTATTCAATCTCAGGTATGATTAAAGCCTTCACAATCACATCAAATATTAAGCCATGTTATTTAAAATTGTAGAAAAAAACCTCACCATTTGTGCCAATCTGTCTGAGGGATCTGGTTAAACCTACCTTACAACACATTAGCAGGTTTGCTTATCATGTGGAAAAGACTTCCTCTCTGAAATTGTTACATTTGGGAATAGGATGCTTCTTTGTAATCTGTTACATAGCCCAGGTCTCCCTTTCCCAGTCCATGGCCAAAGCCAGCGTCATTTCCCTTGTATTTTTTTCAGCCATGTGTTGAGGTTCTGCTATTGATATGCAGTATATAGATGGGTGTCATTATACTATGATGGCAAATAGTGGTATTTACAAAAGGTATTGTCTAAACCATGTGTAACTACAGATGAAATTTTAATAAATGTTATTAATTTAGAGCCGCAATTTAGAGTTGCAATTTAGAATCAAATCTAGTTATACCTCATGGATAAGAATTTATTGATGTACTTTTCTTCACTGGGATATTGATAGCAGACAACATTTTAGTACCACAAAAAAACTTTTTGTTTTTAATGAGCTGATGCTGATATGTGGTGAACTTCAAATGAAAGTTTTTTGTTCTGTCACTGCTGCAGTCATTTAAAGCTGCAGTATCTGCTCACCTTGCTCTTCAGTGGATCATTATGAAACGTATTTTTTAGCAGCTGAAGTGGCTGAATTATTTTGGCTGGTCTTCAAGGGTATTTGGATGGGCAGAGATGAAACAAGGCAGCAGTGCAGCTCACAGATGCTGACTGCGCAGCCGTGTCCTGGCAACTGTCACTTTCATTGCTCAGTTACCATCCGAACCGGTTTGAAAAAGTGATGTGTCTAGGGAATAAATTTCAACGAGTTACACAGAAATTATACTCTCATTAGAAGAACATTATATAATTATGCTCCAAATTAATTCAGTATTTTTTTTGCACATTCCATTGTATGATTTCATGTCTTCCACAATTTTTATGGATCTATAATTTTGTTGGACTTTTTGGAGGTAGATGGGAGATAAAGAAATAAAGTCTGAGACCCCCACCCAAAATAGTAATAAGAATTATTACTACTACTACTACTACTAATAATAATAATAATAATGATAATAAAAATAATGTGCTGTTGAAACAGCAATAATGCATACCCTATCACCCCTCCCCAATCTAATCCCTACTCATCCGAAACGTCCCACACTCCCCAACTTCTTGCAGTGTGATAACTCAAGTGCAGTGTGCAGTGCGATCTGCACTGCAATCTGTGCAGTGTGATAACTCAAGAAGTATTTGATGGATTTTTAAAAAAACTTTTTAGACGTGCCATAAGATGTGGAATTTTTGAAATCGTGAGATACATCGAGCCAAAACTGAAGCAGCACTGCATAGTTATACCTTCAGACACATATAAAGTTAGTGTGTTAGTCTCAAAAAGAATTTGACAGATTTTCAAAAAGAAAAGGAAGAGTGATTGCAGAAGACACCTAACAATGTGGACATTTGATGGATCTTATTACCGCTTGATCATGTGAACACAATAACTCCTTTAAATATTTGATGGATCTTTTCCAAAGCAGGAACATCATGTAGGTAAAGATGCAAGGCCTATTTCTTTTTGAGACAAATCGCACCGCGACTAAAGCAGTATCACTTAGGTACATGAAAGGACAGACACAGACACTTATGTGATGAACCTGATTACACTGAGTTTCACAAAGTTGGGATTTTAAAGATTTTTTTTGGGAGAGCTGGGGAGAGTGTGTAGGGGGGCTAAATATAGAGGTTAGGGGGTATGGGAGAAGTAAGGATTAGATGGGGGTGGTGATGGGGGCATCCAGGAAATACATTGCTGTTGTTCCTAAAGCATATAATTTTTAGGGACATGCAGCAAATGATTACACTGTTGGGGATGGGTAGGAAAGGCAATATTGCACATGAACAAACTTGATTAGCCACACAATTTCTTGTTTGCTGATCTTAGGGGTGACACAGTTATATGCACCATGGTTAATTATATCTGTAGTGTGAATTTCTCTTTGAGGCCCATTCAGTACGTTTACTACTCAGGAGCTTACAGCTGCTGCCAGTAATTAATATAACAGGATAACATGGTGCATATAACAAAGCTCTGAGCAAGAGTGTGTATATGCAGACACTAATCAGGCTACTGCAGCGCTCAGCACCACTGCACGTTTTCACCATTAACATAGATCTATAAAATCACAAAAGCACAAAAACAAACACTGCAATAGGATGGATGAAACTGTTATACTTACCACATTTCAGTATGAGACAATTAGATTTTTTTTAAACGATTGACACTGTATTCATAACACTTGATCAATAGCAACATAGCAAAAAAAAATTTCTATTATATCTGTTAATTCTGTAAACTTTTGTGAATTACTGAAGGAACAAGTCATGAACAACACAAGTGAAATACTGATCTTGTGTTTGTATATCTTGACGCATCTTTTATCCTAAGTAGCGCATATATTTGTTTGTGATTTGTACTTCAGTACTGAGTTATTGCTGAGCATTTGTGTCCCATAAGTAAAGTGTAATGTATCTTCTGAATAAACAGATTATGCTGAACCGAAAATTAAGATGTGAGATATGCTGCTCTTTTCTGGTCACTGAGTGCTTGGATGTAAAGTGCCATCAATCCAAAATGAGACTTTGTCCCAGAACTCCAACTACATATCCCATTAATCTCATTGTTAAAACGAATGTGTCTATGACACAGGTCAGCACTGCCTACTTAAATGATAAAATTCCTAAAACTAATTAAACACTTCATAAATACTAAACTTTTGTGCTTCTGTGCACAGATTGTATTTTTTTTTTGTTACCACTTGTATAAAAATACAAAAGACAGAGAAATTGCTGTAAACTATTTGTAACTACTCATTTTTAACCCACAGTCACTTTCTATTCAATGTTTACATACACAAAATGCCACATATTAGATTACATTCATTCACCTTTGTTTCTACTACTTTATGCTGACAATAAACACACATTAATAATAACAACTATTTATGTTTTATTTTACAAGCTCGGTTCTCTGGGACCCACCAGTAGTCCATGTTTTAGGTAGGGAGCTGGGACGGAGCAAAAACATGAAATGGCTGGCAGGGAGCTGGAAGGGAGCGAAAAACGTGGACTGTCTGTGGGTGCCTTAGGACCAGGTTGGGAAACACTGATTTCCAAAACCAGCAGATTCGATTAAGCATGCTGGTTGAGTTTTTGACACAGCGAGTAGTATTGTGGGCCACACCAGCAGGGTCCTGCCTATCGGTGGTTATTGTCATTACTGATTTTCTCCCTCAGTCCAAACACATTGTAAAATGACTGGTGTCTCTAATTTGTGAGTGGGAGACCAGTGATGGATACACTTGCACCCTGGACCATTATGTTTCCTGAGATAGACTCCATGTTTGCCAGAAACCTGCAGTACATAAAGGGTAATGGACAATTGAATCAATTATTGTTAAATACCCCATTTTACTGTACATCAACAAGGTATTTCCTGGGCCTGAATCCAACACTGAATGTTAATAGTAATATGGCTCCCTCAAAACGTTAGGTTGACAGAAAACTCTTAACTTTTTAATGATTTTATTTTAGTAACTTGCCTGTCATTCTTTTCAGCACAATGTTTTTCAAGAGACATTGAGGACAAATTAATAAACAAATCGAGGACATGAGCGAGCTTTATATCCAATCGCCGGTTCTGCGTTACAGAAACCTGCTTCAAGGTGGCTTTTCTTGCCCATTTTTTTCTTTTGTGTTATGTGATTATCTTTCTGCAAGTGCTGTACAGTAAGCTAACAGTAATTTGTACAAAACAAATAAAACAAATAAGAAAAAAAGATTAGCTTTAAAGGAAAGGAATGCAGACAGAACTATAAGTGGAAAACAAGTAAAGGCACTTCCAGCAAATTCAAAGGTATTTGAGCATTTGTGTGGACAATATACCAAATGCATGGCACCTGTCACATACACATAAATCTCCAGCAACAGCAATCTCAGATTGCCACGTTGCTATTATCATTCAAATGTGCCTGCTTGTGATTCAATGGGGCACCTACCCTGACTCAAATGAGGTTGTTTACTGTGTTGGTTTTTTTTGTCATACTAGAAATTGTCCCATATTTTCCTCAGGAGAGCTTACAAATCGGAATGGATGAAGGTTCCTAAATGAGTAATAATTTACTTGACTTATAGCTTGGCACTTTGGTGTCCTAAAGGTCCTTAGCTGTTATAAAGGCCCTTCATTTAATTGACTATTATGCAATAAAGTACATAAAAATAATTTAAACTACTCAGTCATATATACTGTACATACAAATGTTATCATTCTATCTTAAAGTACAAACAAGTTAACACTGGATAAATTCTGATTAATTATATAATTGTTACCATTGTACAGCATCATGACTACTAGGTTATAAAGATGAATTTATAATGAATAGCAAGCTACAAATAGCAACTCCAAGTAAACTAAACTAATCACTTGCTATTTACTTAAAGCATTTACTATTTACTTATTTACTTATATTCCAGTTTTAAGTCAATAGTCTATAAGATAAGTTGCCTGATGCTCCACGTGCTACATATTTATATAGATAGATAGATAGATAGTTGAACCTCATTCCCATCTCTGGAAAAGTTCTCCTAGCAACACATTTCAGCAGTGTACTGTACAAGGATGTGTTTCACACAATATGTCCCAACTCCAGAAAGCCTAGTAGTTCAGAAAGCCTGACTTGTAAGCAGCCCACTCACCATTAAGCTGGAGGACCGGAGAATTCAGTGTCTGCTTGCCAATCCATGAAGCTTCTCTGTTAATTGACCGCTGGTGCCACTTCCAGTCATCGCCACCTGTCCCTGTCTCTCGGTGCCAGCGGTGAATTCGGGAAAACCAAAAAGCTGGATCTAGTCTGTGTTTCACACATGGGTTTCTGAATGGATCATTAGGCCTTTGGACTGTACACTCCTGTCACAGTTATGAATGGTGTCTGTCGGGAACTTGGCTCCTATAAGCATGTCTTTATTTGATCATATTTCTTAAACAGATCTAAAAACAACAACAAAAAAGATACATTACGATGAGTACAGAAATGATAATCACAGCATAGCAACTCTGCCTCAACCATTTTATCTGATGATTTTAACTCTCCTGTTAAAAATTTCCATAATTGCCTCTGTTTTACTCTATCAGAAATTTCCCATTCACCATAAAATTTTTGGTTTCCAGTAAAATAATTTCAGTCACATGTACAGTCTTAACTTCCATTCTTAATATTAAAATATATACCGTATAATTTATGTGGTTTAATGAAACAACATTACTCTTAATTGCTTCTTAAGTGCTAGAGTGACTCAGTTTATGCCTGAAAAGAACCAGTTATTTTTTAGTCATGTATCTATGACTCTGGGTGTTGCCGATCAGGTCCTACTTCTCGGGGCACTTCCCTGCGCTCTCTGTGTAGTACTTTCTGTTTAATTACTCCAGAATGTGCCGGTAATAGGTCACCATCTGCTGTAAAGGCCCCTTTGCTCCCCAGTCAGTGAGACGCGACTCTGACCTCATTTTAAAGAGCGCTGACATCCACGTGTCCTTAGCGGTTCATGAGGGAAACAGAAAGTCTGCCCGCCGCCCATGGCACCTGAGAAAGAGATGGAAACAGTCGTCACGTGCTTCTGGCAGTGAATACAGTGATCGCGGAAGGAGTGCTGACGTTACTTTCAGTGGTGTATTTTCATGTGCACAAAGACTTGTGCTGCACGGCACGTGCGAGGACGCCTCAACCACATGCCGCTTGCTGTATATACATGGTTTATTTTCTCTATCGCTTACATTTCCATAGGCGTTACTGTAAAACCGGGAATTCACCTTGGTGATACCAGATTCCTGGCTTTACGACTCACAATTTTACACATATGTGTGTAGGCATTTCACGTCCTTGCCTTTTTATAACACTATACCTCTGTACCTATATGTACCTTTGTAAAAAAATGCCTAAATTAACTTCTACATGATATTACGATGATGCTTTAAATTCCATCCATCCATCCATCCTGCACGAGGCCAGGAATAACTCAGGACAGAACAGCAACCCAGCTTAGGACACGCTCACACACCGTTCACTGACGCAGGCGCACTTACAGAAAATTTGGGAACTCCAATTAACCTCAGCATGATTTTGGACTGTGGGATGAAACCAGAGCTGATGCTTTATTTATACTTCATAAATTACAGTAACCTTGCACTGTTTTTCTGTACTACTAAAAGCAGCAGTCAGCAGTAGCCCATGCGCTCTCTCCGTCCATGTGACCATCTAAGGGTCACCACACTAAAGGGACTGTCGCCCCTTGACTGACCCTTTGGTACGTGTACTTTCTCCCGTAATAAACATTTGCCTCTCTCGTCGTAACCATCGTAACCCTACCGCGCCTCCTCGCCTGTCACGACTGATACAGATGCCCCTCCCCCCAAAATGGGATGAGACATCAGTGCCAGTTTTGGCAAGCTTTACATTTATAGCGTTTGGCAGGCGCCCTTAGCCAGAGCGATGATCTCTCAGCACCTCCAACCAGAAACCAGGCTCCTACTCTGTTCCTTACTAAGCTCAGCACAGGGGACGAGGCACAGCTTGCTGTGTTTGAGCGGGTAGCTGAGAGGGAATGGGGGCCACACCACGGCTAGGCCTACATCCTGGCCCCCAACTTTATAGGAAGCCCACTGACTGCCTACCAGTCACTTCCCTGGCTGCTTGCTGATGATATCGATCCTCACCCACCTGAGGCTCTCTCCTGTCCCTGCATCATCATGGGGGCAGGCAGGTGGTGTAGTGCTTAGGGACGCAACTGGGTAGTCAAAAGGTTGCTGGTATGAGTACCCGACCTGTAAGTACCCTAAGCAAGGTACTGTCCCCAAGCACTGCTCCCCAGGTGCTCACGTAGCTGTGCCACAATGTCACATGGGCTAAATGCAGAGGACACATTTCGTTGGTGTATCAACAACGACAATTAATCACCTTCATTCCCATTTCACATCTGAAGGTCTCTCCTCTTGAGCCAGTCTGTAGACAGATACCAGGCAGAAGGCTTCTGAGGGAGCTGATCCTTTAGCTACTGAGGGATCCCTCCCAGATGGGAACAAGCAGGGAACAGGACTAGGGTCAGGGTGACTTTTGACAGCTGCTTTTCACTGACTGAGGTTGGCAACCATCTGTATTTTGTCTAAAGAAGCTATAATTTTGAGACTATGAAGGGAACCACTTGATAATATTAATATATACAAACACATGATTAGGACTTGGCCATTAGGAGCCAGATAACTGAACATATTTGGTGGTTCTTCCTTCTAGTTCTCAGCAATTTTTAAAAATTGGCAGGTTCATGTCACCTGGACCCCCGGTTTTATTCACGTTGCAATAGTACAAAGACACAGCCGCACCTTAACATTTGCAAGAGCTAGGGGTAGATCCTCACAGATGTGAAAATTCACATCATTTTGGGCCCCCCTCAAATCAACACATAATTATCTGCTAGCCTGAACGAAATCACAAGAAGTCTATTTACTACCAGTTTCTAATCAAACAGCACTGTTCTGTAGACTTTTCATATCAAATTACTTTGTCATTTCCTATCTAGACCTCTTTACATATTATAAAAACCATCTAAGTAATGCTCATAAATCCCCTTATTGACACGAAAGTAATCAGTGTGTATCATTCTTACTACTTTGCCACCCTGTCATTCAAGCTCTTCCAAATCTCTCGTTAAGCTATCTTTAGCCAAAGAAGGCCCACTGCTTTGATTTGAGTCAATTCTGCTTTGTTTGCATTTTTTTTGTCCTAAGAGAAATAAAAGACATCTCTTTCTTACCTTATGACAAGGTGAGACCCTGAATGAGTTTTTGTAATGAAGCCTTATATGAAAATAGAGAGAATACCTCAAGTTCCACTCAACAGACACTTGCTCAGAGTTATATTAGGGGGTTTGCCCTTTTAGTCCAGAACCATGTCCTCTGTATCTTTGTGTTCCATTTTGTGTTCCAAGGGATGCTTTGGAATGCTTTTGATCCCTACAGCGTACTGATGGTATTTAGTATATTATGGATGGAGACTTTAAAATCATTGCTGGCAATAAGGTTTCTTTTCTGTCCTTGTGGTATAAAATCAAGTCACTGAGTGATTGCACCCTTTTGATAAGTAACTGCTGTCAGGCACTGACCCAGCAAAACATTTATGCGTAGAGGACAGAAACACACACTATTCACATAAGATGCTGAGCACTTTCCCAAACATTTTCTTTCAAAAGGGGCCTGCTCTGTCTATTTGTTATAAAATGCAGTTGATGTAAGCAATTTCCAAAAGAGTCTGGCTTGCTTTTATTCAGTCTTAACACTTTTAATTCAGGATAAGCCTCTTTCAGAGTATGTCTCCCTACGATGTTCCTTATCTATATCCTGCGATTCTGGGGTCAGTGACCGCATAGCAGCAGGCATTATTGATGCCAGCTTACAGTATTGTGCTCCTGTATTTTTCCATGTCTTGCTTTATCTTCCGGTTGTTGAGTTAAGGGAATTACCTGGTATAGAGATTACCAGACAGGGTTAGGGTGCTATTTTTCTATGTTTTTATACATTACAACTGAGCAAATTTAAGTTTATTGCAGGCACAGTTTGGGGGGTTCACTGTTATATATAGATTTTTTTTTAATCTGTGCAGTTGCATCTTAATGTAAGGAAATTCTATAGTAATGCATGAGTATGCTCCTATGCTAACATCACCCCTTGCAGTCAAGACAAGAGTTTCATTGATTTCTTGAGTTGCATAATTGGGTTTTTAAGTGGCCTGATGCTCCTGCCAAGATAAGACACACTGGGTAGGGTGACCCCTGGTCAGTGTTTGTTGTATGGACATGGCAGGACTTGCTGACTGGTGGAATGTTTACAGAAAAGTCAAACATTCATTATTAAATGAATATTTGCATGGTATCTATAGAAGATTGTTGAATGAAAACGTCATAGTTTCGATCAATATTCCGAAGTTGTTTTCTGGTTTCTTGATGATCTCCATATTGAATTTAATTAGCACTACACACTCTCCAATATCTAAGCATCAGTGATGTATTTTTTGCATCAAATTGTTTTGTATAGTTCACAAATGTCATGCATTGCAATATACATATACAGTGGAGGAAATAATTATTTGACCCCTTGCTGATTTAGTAAGTTTGTCCATTGACAAAGAAATGAAACCATTTTAATGGTAGGTTTATTTTAACAGTGACAGATAGCACATCAAAAGGGAAATTGAAAAAATAACTTTAAATAAA
>JAODKM010000002.1:6699662-6724950 GCA_026780845.1 Petrocephalus sullivani
AACTCGAAAACTCCCTAAGTCGAATTTTTTTTTTGGTCCCGTTGAGTTCGACTTAGCGAGGTCCGACTGTATATATATATATATATATATATATATATATACACAGTATATACATTATATACACACTGTAAAAAAAAAACGATGTTTTTTTACGGTAAAAAACTAGCAGCTGTGGCTACCAGGATAATTCTGTAAAAATTACAGCAAAACCGTAATCATCATTACAGAACAATGTGTAAATTCTATAGTATAGAAATGTATAAAATTACAGTTTAAACCAGCAAATTCAACACTGTATTTCTGCTGAATTAACATAACAATTATGCTATTAAAACAATTATTTCGTAAGATTTACATCCAGTTATCATACTTTAAAAACTTTAAAATATGTCCTCTGCATGTAACCTTTAAATGACATTGCAGAGGACTGCTATTATTTAGCACCCAGGAAGTGTGGGGATGATCCCAATCAGGGATTTGAACCTGCGACCTTTCAATCACAAAGATATATATATATATATATATATAAACACACACAGATTTCCTTACCTTTAGGCTTCTATTTATTGTGTTAAACTGCACCCTTCACAGGATCCAGAGGAATCCACACATGTTGCAAGTTGCTTGAGGTGAAATCAAACACCGGAAAGTTGCTGTTTTCTGCAGATGCCCATGAAGTCGTGGTTGGAGCTGAGAAGCTGCGAGTCCCTGGTATGTAATGTAGCCAAGATCAATAGTAACAGGAAGATGCCAACAGGCACCTGATCATCATATATCCATCATATATGTCAGTATATCCAATGAGAAATTCCATTACTCATGATTTATGCTGGGATTTTTCACAACATTTATATCCGTCCATCTTCCGAAAACAGGCAGGAGGGGGCAAGTTTATTCACAATGCACCTTCAGTACACTGCGGTTATTTAGGATATGAAGAAAATTCTAATTAAAAAGCTATATGAGAATATAAACTTAATATGATTAGAACAATAAGTGTAAATGAGAAAAACTTAAACATGGAAATAAAAAGCTTGCACTGCATGTGTAGCCCCCTTTTACCCCAGACGAATTGCTGAGGACACAGCTCTGGATTCTTTGAAATCACTTAAATCTTAAAGTTGGATTAGCGATTAAAATGGGGAGGTTCCTAATATAATCTGTGGTAAGCTACATGTTGGCTCCAAGTTCGCTTCTTCTCCCGGCCCAGTGTGCCAAGCATGGAGAGCAGGGTTCGGTTGGGGATGATATGGAGTCGTCCGAGATTTACGAATCCCCATCAAGGCTAAGAGCTCTCGGATCAAACGGCTCTCTAACTCCCTTCCTTGATCCGAATGTATCCTAGCAGGCAACCCATAATGCACGAAATATTTCTCCATTAAGACCTTTGCCACGACTGGGCCCTTTTGGCTTCTGGTGGGAAAAGCTTGGGCATACCGTGTAAAATGGTCCCTGACCACTAACACACTGCTTATGCCCTGGGAGTCAGGCTCCATGGACAGGAAGTCCATGCAGACCAGATCCATGGGCCCATGGCTGACAATTTGCTGCAAGGGAGCAGCTCTCTGTGGAGGGGTTTTGTGTGTGACACATTCCCCACAGTCCTTTATGTACCTTTCCACCTCTGCAGTCATCTTGGGCCAGAGCAGATGAAAGCTTAGCCAGCTAGCGAACGGGCCGAACAGCGACAGCGAAACCGCTTCTGACCGAAGCGGAGTTATTCACTTTTTGTGACCACCAGTATTTTGCCGTCCTAACTAAACTTCACAACCATAGTGTGCTACCAGGGAGCTTCACAATAAAAGTCAGCGAGGATAAATCAAAGCAAACAAATCGAAGATAAATTACAGCAAATGGGGAAACCGTACTTATCTATTCAAAATACTATTTTAATTCCAATTAATTATCTACCCGGGTTACACATGTCTTTGGGCGAGGGCCAGACAGCAGAATGACACGGGCAAAACATACTAACTCCACACAAGGGGAATCTGCCGTCTGAGCCCCCAGCTATACAGCTTACTTTGCCCATTCTATTAGCCTCCTGATGACTGAATGGAGGCTTTTTTTCGTATTATCTGCTGGAAGACGCCACACCTATTATTTGTTATCCACTTCATCCTCAAGACCAGCTTCTTCACGTTGGTGCCGTTCTTCTTTGACCAGGGCTCCTCTTAATCAGATCAAAGCATACACAATCAATTCAATAATATCGTAATGTATATGCCACAACAAAAAATCTATTTAAATGGTTTTGAAGCGTGTACATTACGATGGTATAAAAGAGAGAAGTCAGACAGATTTGGAGATTCACTACAGGCTTATGTTGACCGATATCTATCAATAGCTTTCAACACTTAAAATTGTGATACTGTTTGCTGTCACTGGTCGGGAAATGTGATGTTTTATAGTCCTTGATTAGCTGAAAGGCATCTTGTACAAAATTTACACTGTTCTCTTCCCTGTAATGCTGTACAGCTGTATTTTGCAATTCATAGGGACATCCAGAGCCAACACAAAATTAAAAAAGTGAATAGGAAATGATATTGCTTATAGCTGGGAAGTTAACATTGAACAATGGAGAGTATAGTGTTCAGAGTATAGCAAGGAGAGTGTAGCATGGAGAGTGTAGCATGGAGAGTGTAGCATGGAGAGTATAGCATGGAGAGTGTAGCATGGAGAGTGTAGCATAAGCACAAGCTGTATGCTGGCTGTGACATGAGTAAATGTGGGAGTCTGACTGTGGGCACTGTGTACAGGGAGAGTCACCCCTTCCATAGTAGTAGATTTTCAGTGTTTTTTTGTAGAAAGTGCAGCAATGACTTTTTGTATATGGTCTGGTGAACCATGGACTTGGGAGCACTTGCAGCCATCAGCCAGTTGGTGAGGATGCCTCTTCATCAGTGTCCTTCAGCAGACCTTCACCACAATGAAATAAAATCCATTGATATGTCCTGGTGGGAAGGAAGGTGGGGGTGCTGGTTATCTCCACTTCCTCTATCTGTGTGATGCACGCTGCTGAGCATTTAAATCAGGGGCGGGCTGGCCCTGCTCCGTAATTGCTGGAGGGCATGCTAGTTTTCACAGAATGCAGCACAGAGCTCGTTCTGGCCAGAGTTGGCCAGATATCATGTAGCCACATTGATAAAAGTGAACAACCCTGTTCTAATTACACACATATGCGGAGCGGCCATGACATTAAAATCACTGACAGGTGAGGTGAATAACATTGATTATCTTGTTACAATGACACCTGTCAATGGTGCCATAATATATTTGGCAAATGTCAGTTGTTGAAGTTCATGTTTTGGAAGCAGGATAAATAGGCAATGTAAGTATCTGAGTGACAAGGGCCAGATTATGATGGCTAGATGACTGGGTCAGAGCATCTCCATAATGGCAGGTCTTGAGGGGTGTTCCCGGTATGCAGTGGTCAGTACCTACCAAAAGAGGTCCAAAGGAAGGCCAACTGGTGAACTGGTTATGGGGTCATGGGTGCCCAGGGCTCATTGATGCGAGTGGGGAGTAGAGCCTAGCCTGTCTGGTCTGATAAAAGAGTTTATGTTGGCTCTGATAGAAAGGCGTCAGAACACATAGTGTCTCAGCTTGCTGAGTGAAGGGCAGCAGAGACGTATATATTTAAAACATACCACATATTATTTCTCCGATCAAATTGAACTTCTCAAAACTACTTGTCCGACCTCCACATCCAGTCACTTGTGCATGTCATAAAAGCAATTTCTCATTCATCGGTGAAAATTGCAAATGCTTTGGTACAGTCATGCAAATGACTATGTACAATTGTTTGCTTTTTCCTATTATCAATGGCTTTTGTCATGCTGATCAAAATATATTCTGCTGCTACTCCGTTGGATAGTCTTCCCGCTCAAAACATCCAGGCATTATTTCATTGCTTAAGTCATTACGTGCAAAATGGTCAAACCAGTTGCCGTAATCTGTCAAGCATACATTTCTGTGTTCTCTGGTTTTTTTTGTAGATGTGTCCTGAATTAATGAATAGCTCTCAGCTGAATCTTGACTTTCACCAAAGGAGGGTAATGCTGGATGAACTGGTTCTCTAAAACATGCTCGACCCTTGCCAGCCTGAAAGCAGCAGCCTTCCAATCACAGCTAGGGAGGGTTAACCCACTGTTTGCTATTGTACCATGACTTGAGATCTGGCAGAATGACATGTGCATGCGAATGCTTTCTCCTGCCAGTGAACTCTGCATGCTGTAATGCAGAGCCTTACAAAGCTGAAACTGGTGACTCTGACAGGAATACGTATCATTTTGCTAAAGAAAAGCAATTAGCTAACGACAACGAGAAAGTGGGAAATAACTGATCATTCAGAATTGTGTGGCCCAGGAGCAGACGTACACTGACATAGTGACAATATATTTAAGCATTTTGACTCTTACGGTTAAAACAAGGCTGATTGTACTTTTCATTTAGGAGGCACTGATTCATTTGTGGGATTATTTGCTTATGAGACATAATTTAATTCTTTTGGCGAAGTTACAGGCTTCTGCAGCTAAACCATAGTGTTGTGCCATATGCACGGACTGTTCTGAGGAATGCTTGAGTATGTTTCATGAAATGTGCCGCAGGAATCGAGAGAAACTGTAAAGAGTACAGTCATGTTGTTCTGAGAAATGCACTTACTGCTTTGCAAATGTTGTGGGTGAATCGAGAAACGTACCAAAGCGTCTGAGAAAGGAGTTCTCACAAAAATGACAGTGCTTGATTAGATGTGATCTAGTGTACCGTCTTTAAATCCTAGAGTTCAGCATGTGATGCTTCCTCCAGTGGTCTGAATTATGCTGTTTACTACCAACAGTTTGTAATACCCTTATCTGATTTTAGATCAATAAGATGGGTTCCAGCTAATGCCTTATTCCACTCATCAGAAGTGCAGTCATCTCCCACTTAGCAATTTATTATTGTTTTACATATTTGCACCTGATAAGAGGATGCATTAAATGAATAATAAATATAATAACATACATATGGTGATGGGCTGGTCCTTAATGTAAATCCCATGTCAGTTCTCCACCTTCCCTATTAACTGTATGGTTTTATTCCTCAGTATTTCCCAAGGCACCTGACATTACACATTGCAAGATGTGTCACAGTATTATGAAATTAATGGAGACAACATGTGGATTTTTTAGCTGATTATCAGATCTGCGGCTTAGCCTTTTAGAAACTCTAACTCTCAGAAAATTGATTCATCTTTCCTTTTCTAGGCATGGTAGTGCAGAGATTAGCCCTGTTACCTCACACCTCTGGGACCAGGGTTCGAGTCTCCGGCCATGGCTCCATGTGTGTGGAGTTTGCATGTTCTCCCCGTGTTTTAGTTTTAGATCAATAAGATGGGTTCTAGCTAGTAGTAATTGAAGCCAGTAGTAACTGAAGTTACCAAATTGCCTGTAGGTGTGAATGGTGTGCGTGTGTGCCCCGTGATAGGTTGGTGCCCCATCCTGGGTTGTTCCCTGCCTTGTGCCCATAGGCTCTCTACCCCCACAACCCTGAATAGGTCATGTGGTTTCAGAAGATGGATGGATTGATAGAAAATGAGTAGCCTAACCTATAAGTGCTTCATATTATTCTTGAGTTTAAAGTATTCACTATTCTCTATACCTCTAGCACTGCATGTCATTGCACCCCTTGGCTAACACCAACACCTGTGTGGGACAAGCAATATTATCATCGGGGCTTTGCCAGAGAAACGCACAGTCACAGCAGCAAATCCACGAGATGCTCATTCTGTGATAAATAATGCTTGATCATCTCTAGCATTCTTGATATCCATCTTCCATCGGCTTATACAGTAGAGGGCCAGGGCGAGCCTGCAGGCAATCTGCGGCAGCACAGGGCACCAGGCAGGGGACACTCTGGACAGGATGCTCATCCATCACAGAATACACACGGTTTGGTAATGCCGGCTCACGAATCACATTGCTTTGGACATCTGGAGGAAAGTAGCTGGATAAAAACCATGTAGAATCTATAAACTCGAGTAGCTGTGAGGTGGCAGCTCTGCTCAGTACGGCACCATGTCCCCTATTTATGACATCATTTATCTTTATTGATAGCCGTTTCATATGATTAGTATTTGGTACATGAGGAAACAAAGTGCTTCTAACATATTTTTGTCGAATAAATTAAAAAATAAATACAGAGGTCTTGGCAGTACTATATAGGTTAGCAAAATTTTTCCACAGGCAAATGCAAATGACCCATTTTTTTGAGACCATTTCAGTGCTACAGAGACAAATGAAGAAATATAGTAGAAATACAGAAAATACAGAAAGGTTCTCTTGTAACTTTAATAACATACACAGCTTTGGCATTGATGCAGTCCTTTTGGGCATAAGATACATTTCTCAAATATATGGTCTCCTTCACCATCGCAATGCTCTCTTTATTTGAGATAGACTCTTTTTCTTTATATGCATTAGAAAAGTTATTTTTCAAGTTGTGTGATAACCCCTGGATGAACATTATCATTGCGATATAAGACTTAGATATCATCATTATTGTTATCACACTCATTCATTGTGACTGAAATGTAACCGACTCTTAGGGACAATGTGCCTTTTTCTCTGTGTCATTGTGCCACTTGACCCTGTATTGATGTGGGTTTAAATGTTATCACGTCTTTCCTGTCTTCTACTGACAAAAAAGTGCAACGTCATGTACGGTGAAGAACACGACTCTTTGTCTTCATCTACTTCTGGTGTGGCAGCCAGGAAACTCAATTCTAGCTTGTCTGGGTGCCAGAGTCTTATTGTGAAGAAGTTCGACTGGAGATCAGCTGTTGGTCTTCCAGTCCTCACAGATTTGTTCGAATCTTCATGCATCTGGCGTGAGGCTTTCATATATGGATTCTTTCAGGTCACGGGCAGCGTAAGAGCAAAATATATTCAGTAATGTCAGGTTTGTTGTGTTAGCCTCATGTAGGACTTGAAGCCTGAAGCCGCATCTCTCCGGTCAGGCTAGATTTACCTTGTTAGCTATTGATTGTATCATGGGTCTGTGAACTGTAACAAATTAAGTTGTTTTCCTACTGTGCATTTTAAAAATGCAATGCCCTAAGATTGACTTATATTAAATTAATAATGGCATGTACATTTCCTATATGAATTTTGTCTATGCCCCATTTTACTAAGATGAAAAGGGTTCACTGGGGAGACTGGGTCTTATGATCAAGGTGATGGTTAGTTCACGCTGTCATTAGTGATGTTTGCATTTGTACAAGATGTCTTTCAGCTAAACAGGACTACAAAGCAAAGTAATTATGACAGGACTTGTCATAATTATCACTTATTGGATTTAATTTACCCCAGTATAAATAGCCTTTATCTTCGTTTACTTACATTTAGTCATCTGAAATTGTGAGGTCGGGGTTATGTAGATTCCTCTGACTTTTCAAGTAGGAATTTTGACTTCTGGGAGCATTCCAGTTGAAATTTCCGACTAGCGACATGGAATGGCCAAATTGCGAGTTCATATGGAATGCCGGGGGGCTCCCAGATAGTCTGGCAGGGAGCTTGGAGAGAGCAAAAATGTGGACTGTCTGGCAGGGAGCTGGGGGGATGCAAAAACATGGACCATCTGTGGGGCCCCAAGGACCGGATTGGGAGACAATGGTCTAAGTGGAACCCGTATGCAGATTCCTCACTATTCTGTCATAACCTAACCTGTGGCCCCAGAGCAAACATTTCACTTTCAGTCCCTGGCAGTTTGAAAGATTTTTATGGGCTAGAAAGATACTTTTTAATGATTTTTGTCTCTTTGAACGTTGTGCCCATTGCAGTAGATTTAAATTTTTCAGAAGGTAATAAAAGAAGAAACAGCAGCTTCAACGGGAGAAAAATAATGATTAAGTAAAAATGAACCAATCCCAGAGCAACCTACCGCCTTGAGGTCCGTCTTCGAAAAGCGCACGAAAGTGGGAGCTGATTCCCTGACAACCGAACATTAACTCACCATTTGGTGACTGTCAAAGCAGAGGTTGACAGTGATGGTGAACCTTTATATTTTGCTATTTTTTTCAGGTGCTGAGGGCGCAGTGTTCAGCAACTCTGTGGAAACCCCTCACATCAGGTCTGAGGCCTTCAAGGAGCTAAGGTAAATGCAACAATAAGCATGTTAGCCTGTTCACAGCAGAATAGCACTCGTTCATTTAAGTATTGATGTTTTGGCAAGTTATTACCTCATTCTGATTTCATCATAAAGTATTTCTAGTAAGTTTAACTATGTAATGAATGCAGTAAAGGAGAATATAACAAAATCAATGCCTCCAACACTAAGCAGCCGAATATGTGATAGGGGAGTTCCTATAAAGCTTGTGATTTTGTTATTAGGATTACTGCCTCGCAATCAATACACCTTTTCCTACCCCAACGGTTTAAAGCTCATGACTGCTTTTGTGGACTAATTTAGTGCTGTGCGTTATTTTCAGGGCCTGTAGCACAACTTTCTATGAGGTAATAATTCTGAAGAGGTATTAGACCAGAACTATTCAAACACTAGTAATTAACAAATCCACTTGTCGAAACAGCTAATTCAAAATAATTGAAAACTGTAAAAATCAGGGGTTTTTTTCAGTTTCTGAATTTCGTATTACATGCGGCTTGCAAACAGCTGAGTTTAAAGCCTAGATGTTGTTTAGCTTCTTGTTTAGTGAACTTATACGTATTATGGTTGTTTTCTTGGCATTGTCCTCTCATGAGTGTTTGTTTGGATCAATGCCCCGCTCGTCTAAGTCCAATTAAAACGCCCTCCCATTGTCTAAAACAAACTTGGAAACGGGGAAGAAGAAATGGATTTTAGGAAGCTGACGAGACATGACTGGTGGCGCTAATTTATGGGTAAATAATGAGCGATGACTGCTATCAGCTCCCCAATGGCCTTCGCAAAAGACTGTATGGAGTAGCTGAGCAGAAGTATCCCACTCGGCCTTCTCATGTGGAAGGATTCACTTACTCATAGTCAGAATTCTAAGATAAGTTTACTGTGAGGATCTAAAGACAAAAGAGGAAAACGCAAGTAGATGTGGCACAGAGTGAATCAACAATCCCCCAAGTCCTCAAGATTACCTGCACCTCTATACACTTGGTGTATTACTGTGTGATAAAGTCTCAACCAATCACATTTGCACACTCTTTTGCATATTCCTTTAGTACTTTCTATTTTATATATATATTTATATATATATATTCTATATCTTTATTCTTATTTATATTTATTTTTATTTTATATTCTATATTGTTTATTAAATTTTTATTATATAACTGCACTATCCTTGGAGCGAACCTGACCTACATTTCACTGCTGGTTATAGCCTGTATAATTTATGTACGTGACAAATAAAAACTCTTGAATCTTGAATCTTGAATCTTGAATTAAACATATATGGTGCTGTAAAAGAAGGGATGTCCACTGAATGTACGAAGTGTGTACAGGTGACCTTAACTGTTAAAATGTGCATGACGAAGAGACTTCTCAAAACCAGACTCATAACTGAGGGTCCATACACCAAGCTTTGTTTATAGAGCAGGATCTGATGTGCACTAATGCAGACCCATCACGTGTATATTTCCCATGATCCTCTTGATAACCTACAGCTCATTTAGAATGAAAAACCTCTAGCCTAATTATAGTGAATAATTGATGTGTGCAAAATTATTTTCAGATCATTTTGAATAATAATCAAAATGAATTAAGTCTAATCATTTTAAATCCTGAAAATCATAATTGATTAGTCTGAGATTTTTGATATAAAATGTAAGAATCCACGCTAGTAGAGCATGATCAGCCATTATTTATTAAGAGGCAAACATTGCAGACGTGAGGTTAACATCTTTTTAAAGGAATATGAGGCAATAGGGGAATTTCACTGATATTCTTTAGGCTTAAGAGACAAAAAAATCATGTCAATAAACACTGGCTATCTGGCTAATTTTTCCTAGAAAATCGTTTTTGTTTTTTTGTTGTCAGCTAATAATAGTAAAATATGGGTACCTAATATCTTCATGACACTGTGCCAAGATGATAAAATTTATGTAACTTATGTAATTTATGTAACAAAACAAGAAACTGTAACAAAAAAGTTACAGTTTATAGTACTTGATTCTACCTTGGAAAAAGCTAAAACTTAACAACCCTTAGCTACCCATTTTCATGTCTGAAAATCTATATTTCATCCACTCTTAAACCACTTTAATTTCTGTCAGTAGTATCTTCTCCTTTGTAACTCGATACCATGCCAACTCCCTTAACGTTAATGTTCACCACTAGCTGACTGAGAATGCATGCATCATGTGGGCACACCTTTTGTACTGCTACAATAACTCTGTACACAGCCGTGTAAAGAATCTTCATCACTTGTTGATTGATTCTGAGACCTTGTGCTTCAAACCGAGCTGCTGTGAGTGCCTGGCTGATGACGTTCACTCGCAGTTGGCTGCGAATGATTTTACCTATTTAATAAAAAGGCGAAAGGCAATAACACAAGTGACAAGTTTATTGTGTGAAATTATTTGCTTTGGAAAAAAAATTAAAAAGACAAGGCAGTTATTTTCCTTGGATATAGCTAAACTGAAATGACTTTCTGTCAAATGAGGTGAACGCCTTATAAGCAATTTTGAAGTTTTCAATTAAATACACCTAATTGCTTAGTTTCATTACAAACAACTGCTCCAATATAATACTATAAGGTTTATAGTATGTGTGAAAAAAGCATTTAGAGATCAACTATTCTAACTTGTTCTGAGACTAGATGTAGTCATGCTGTCTTCATTTTGTTTCAGACTGGAGTCTCCAACCAGATCTTTGTACATGGAGGCTCCAAAAGGTGTCCAGATAATGGCAGAAGCTGGGGACATTCAGGCAACCTGCAGAAGCGAAATGCGCCTGGAGTCGAAGGATGGAGAGGTACAGCACCACGTGATTACCGTCTCTGGGCTGGATTTCCCATGTTTTAGGAGAAAACACCAGCACGGTCACCAGGGCAATTAAAAAGCCCTACTGCCCAGAACCTACACTGTTAGTAATTTTAGACTACCCCCCTCTTGTGGAATGGGCTTTCTGCTTCTGTCAAAATGTCGAATCACCGCCCGTGTTCTACGCAAAACACATTTTCAGACTTAATGAAGTCTCAGCACTTGTTTTTATTTTGCAGGCCTATATTAGCACTCTGTCGCTCCAAAGTAACATGAACATGATAGATGGTTGATTTTTGATGATTGGTAGCAAGGGACTAGAACTCAGGGGGGACGTGAGCTCCCCAGTATCAGACTCCTTCCTGCACTCTAATTGAAATGATGAAATGAAATGAAATGATGATACTTTATTGATCCCTGTGGGGAAATCACCTGCCCCACTTGCTCTCCATGACACACAGACACATATGTAGCTGAAAACAAGCCCTGCTGCCCAGATTGGCAGTATTTGCATGAGACCCGTTATTAAACAAATCACGCCATCTGCTATTGTACATGCATTGGCCAGTAGCATGTAATTATTTTAGGCACAGAAACATAGAGCTGTCAGAGAACTTTTTTGCCCTTATGTACGATTTGTTTAATTGGTGGATATGACTCAAATCAATCAAAATTCTAATTATTCCTGTCATGCTGCAACGCCCAATTTTTTGGGGCTTCAGAATGCTCCAGGAAATGCAGTAAATGCATCACAGAAAGCTAAATGCTGTATGCCTAATATCTGAAGATCTAGTAATTGTGTTTTTTCACATAACTAAAACTGAGCAACCTGGACTCAACACAAAACCCTACTTTCAGAGGATACCCCTCTACCTGTCCAAAACCTTCTTGTCGATACTTTCATCCTGAAACAAGAACTTGGATGATTGTGCAAACTGAACTATACATACAGAAAGAAATTAGTTTAATTGCTTAAAACCTTTCTAAGACCCCTGGTGATAATGTGCATCTGCAAACCAAGAAACGTGAACCCTCAGTTATCCTATTAATTTTTATTGAAAATTTCATATAGGGCCACTGCTAGAGCCGGGCACGTGCCAGTATTGCCAATATTGCTGTAGTGACAGTTAATAAACCCTTATGGTAACACTTCGCTTAAAGCAGTCATTATGCTGCGCATTACACATATCTTCACACTGCATTAAAATCCATTCATAAAGTATTTTAAGCACAACTATAACGATTTATAAACAGGTATAACACATTATAGTCATGCATATTATGAATGCTCTGTGACGGTCTCGTCTATAATGAACTATAAACACCATCATAAAGCAGCAGAAAGCATCCTTGATTCTTACACTGACCATTATAATGCATTATGAATGCATTATGAATGCATTATGAAGGTCATAGTGTTACCATCCTTATCTGTAATTTAATATAATACCCCGTTTGAACATGTTTCAGGTACTGTCTGTATTGGGTAGTTTTAAGTAGGGAAATGTTACAGTACAGATTAAGATGATAGTGAAGGGGAACTTTCCCAGTATTGATGCTTTAAGAATGCTTACAATGTTCTGAGACATTTGACATAAAGTACATACAGGACTGCTACCAGCCTCGGAGAGTGAATTTACACTTTGAGGGAGTGAGAGTACATCAGAAACCATTAAGGCTCAGGTGATGGAGCTCTGCAGAGAAGCGGTTAAGAAAAGATAGATAGGAGCACAGTGACAAGGCAGCATCTTAGGGCAAGTGCAGCAGCTGTAGTGCATCATCTTGGATGAGCCAAAGCAGAGGAAAGTGAGCCTAAAAAGAAAAGGTCAGTGATAATAAGGCTCATATCTGTAAAGCCCTGGAATTTGATATGAAAAAGGGCCAATTAACATGAATTCCTATATGCATACCAAGACATTTTGAACAATTCTATGCTCCTAGCATTTTGGGAACAATTTGGGGAAGGCCCTTTTCTGTTCCTGCATGACTCTGCCCCAGTGCACAAAGCAAGGTCCATAAAGACATGGCTGAGTGCATTTGGTGTGGAAGAACTTGACTGGCCTGAACAGAATCCTGACCTCAACTAGAATGGAAGCCGTCACGTCCAACATCAGTGTCTGACCGCACAAATGCTCTTCTGGATGAATGGGCAAAAATTCCCACAGACACACTCTAAAATCCTGTGGAAAGCCTTCCCAGAAGAGTGGCAGCTGTTATAGCTGCAAAGGGGGGACCGGCTCCATATTGATGCCTGGGGATTTAGAATGCAATGCCATAGAAAGTTCCTCCTGGTGTAATTTCCAGGTGTCCCAATACTTTTGTCTGTATAGTGTAATATACAGTCGTCCCTCGCCACTTCGCGCTTCGACTTTTGCGGGTTTTTTTCAAATACAGTACTGTGCTCATTAAAGTATATACAGTACTGTGCCCATCAGAGTATATACAGTACTGTTCTCATTAAAAAGTTGATAGAGACAGTGAAAATGATACAGCGTGCGCTGTATTTCTGAGAACTTTTATCTAAGCCCCACGATGGCTCCTAAACATGCTGCTTCTTCTAATTTTCATAGGTTAGTGGTTCTGTGTAAGAACTGTGTGTGTGTGTGTGTGTGTGTGTAATTAAATGTACAGTAATAATAATAATTTGATTTGTAACGTCTAATATGTCTTATTTTCTCTTATTTTGTCTAATATATTGGATAATACCAGTGTAATGGTGACTAAAGGGTGTTGTTTCATGTCTAGAGGGCTCTAATAATGTTAAAAACCGTATTTAGAAGGTTGTAAACAGGTTTTCTATGCACTAACTACAAAAATATTCGATTTATAAATAAAGAATCCTACTTCGCGGAAATTCACTTTTCGCGGTACAGTCTGGGTCAGATTAAACGCAATAAACGAGGGACGACTGTAGTATTATTGAACTTCAAAGCACATTTACTTGACTAATGGGGGTGCAATTTCGCCCCTGCACCCCCAGTAAAATTGCTAATGATAGAGTTTATGTATGCTCCCTGGGATTTGCTGCATATAGGGCTTTGCAGCTGCAGACTAGTCACAGTGCCTATGCTGACCCCTGCCCACTGCAATGGGCACATGAGCATCAAAAGCATGATAAGGCAGGCTGGCGGAGGCAGTGTGATGCTCTGGGCAATGTTCTGCTGGGAAGCCTCAGGTCCTGGGATTCACGTGGCTGTTACATGTACCACGTACCTAAACATTGTTGCAGAATAAGTACACCCCTTCATGGTAACAGTATTCCCCGAATGGCAGTGGCCTCTTTCAGCAGGATAATGAGCCTTGCCACTCTGCAGAGTTTCTAAGACAGCAGTACACAAGAACAAGGTGAAGCAGGAGACACTGGCACTGTCCAAAAACTAGCCAGGAAAGAGGAGGAAGTGACTTCCTAATGCCAGAGATGGCCGTCACCTTATCCAGCAGTGCCTCATGAACCGGAGGATGACATCAAGTGACCTTCATAAGGAATGGGAAACATGAAGTGGTGTGACATGCACAGCTAGGACGGTTAGTATCAGGCTCCTAGAAGCAGGACTGAAGTCCCATAAAGCGAGGAAGAAGCCCTTCATTAAAGGGAAACAGGGAAGAACCAGGCTGCAGTTTACAAAAAAAAACAACATATATTTTACACAGATGCATAACTATGAATTGAAAAATGAGAGAAACTAAATATTTGTGCTGTGGTCTCTTAATTTTTTCCAGAGCTGTATTTCTCACTGGAGAACTGGTTCTTCACATCCAGTTACTTCACAGCATTTAATGCTGTACAGTTGCATTAATTTTTATGTCTCTCTTAAACCTGTTTCTAGGTTACAACAAATAGCAAGCATCCTAACAAATAGCTTTTTGAGAGTACTATGGTAGTTCTCATTTTTAGAGTCTGACATTTTTTATATTGCATTAAGCTGTTTTCAGTGTACTGTGCGGCTGCTGGTACCAACAGAAATCTGTGATCCTCGCCTCCTTGGGCTCCGCACACAGTTTTCAGCCCAGGAGGGAACTGTCAGGTTGACTCTGACAAGACTTAACTCACACGCTCACTCTGGCATATCTGCTGGACCCATCTCAACCCCCGCTGTGTGAGAGGAGGGCCACAAGGCCACGTCACATACCTTTTGCTTATAAACTCCTCTCTTCTTCTCTAGCTCTCCGTTTTCCCCTGACCCAGGTTGCACAAGTCCATGCATAATGATTTTCTATGAGAAACATTGTCTAATGTGAATTTCAGGTGCTGAACATACTCATGTTATTTCTCACTGGAATGGTCTCAATGCGACTGTACAGTATATTGTATGTACAGAAGTGGGGCAGACAAAGACTGACCCTAACACGTATTGTATTATCATAAAGAGATGGAAAGTTGGGAAAAGCTTGCCTTGTTGGGACATCAACCCACCATTATTCAACTGCCAGCCAGCTATCAATCATTTAATCTGGCTGTTTATTGATCAATTTACCTATCCTTCAGAAATAATCTTTTTAACATTGATTCTTTTATTATTCTGTACAATGGAAATACCGTTTCAGTTGACAGAGGTGTCAATATCAGGTCCAGAAAGTAAAAATCCAGACCAAGATTTTGTTTCAACCAATCAGTTGCGCATAAAGAGTCACAGTCACAGAGCTATCAACTAGTTGGTTGAAACAGAATATTGGTCTGGATTTTTACTTTCTGGACCTGAAATTGACAGTTGATATCACTTGTGTTGAGATATAAGGAAGGGTCCACAAGATAACCAGGGAGTCATTCTGTAGCCTCCGGCGTGGTCCAGTGTGATCTCCAAACAAATTTCAGATTCACTGTGTATATTCCACTAGGTATATATTTCACTGATTCTCTGTGGTTTTCTGCATGCTTCTTATAGGAACGTGGTGAGATGGCCACTTTATATGGATATTTGTACAATGCTTTAAATTGTCATTTAGCAATTAACTAGCAATTAACACAGCAAGTAACTTGTTTCTTGTTTCGAGCTATTCTGGATTATCTGGAACTGCTATCCGTACTTGATTCCTTGGCTGTAATGTTACTGCAATTCCTGGCCAGGACTCATACACATGAGAAGTATAGTATAACAGCTTAGGGCTTTATAATCTAATGACTCTAACTTTAAGGCTAATCTTTTGAGTCAGTAAAAATCTAGGCGAATGGATAAATAATATTATTCAGCAATAAACTGCCTTGCAGCTTCTGAGTTGAGTTTATAGGATATAGTGTACTGCAATTTTGTCCGTGCCTGAGCTGAACTGATCGAACTTGCTGACTCTGGGCTTGCTGCCTCAAGAGCTGAATCAATCAAGCATACCGAAACTGCGTAAGTCCTGTAGATGATTTTGTCAAATACGCTGAAAACTGGCTTTTAGCCTCAGAGTTGATTCGGTGATAATGAGCTGAACTGACCAAAAACGCTGACAATGTACAGGAATCTCGTAGCCCGTCTACTGAGATTAAGCTGGTTTCATGCTGCACTCATGGATACTGCGGAATCTCCTGAAAGTGAATCCCGTATGACACAGTCCAGAATGACCAGGCTGAGTAAAAGTAAGCAAATGTCAGCAATAATCAAAATAACTCAAAATTGACTAGAGATAACAAAAAATGTAATTGAATTAAAGATAAGGGTTCCTAAAGCTCAAATAACCTGGAATACTCTGGTTTCATTTTCACTGATGCTTTGGTTTCATTCGAAGTTTAATTACGTTTTTTTTTAAAAGTGCATGAAAAGATCTGCACAAGCAGAGCATTCTTAGCTGCCCGTATGGACTGGCCATTGGGACAGTGGCTAGCTTCTTATGTTATTAATCGACATGAACAGCAAATGTGTTTTGGAGCTGTAGTAAATGTGACTAATGGTGTACCACTATGTAGTTTAGATTGGACAGTTTGAACTTCTTTTATTAAGTGTATGGTACTTAGAGCTTCTTTGTGGCCCGGGGCGGGAGGGGGGGGGGATGGGGGCTCTAGCCTTTGCGACTGGGACGCGGGGGTGTCTGATGGAGATTAAAACAGCACACCATAAACTAGAGAAATACCTCATTCTCCAACGAGACAGGCAGAGATTAATGTTTTTTTTAAAACAAATTGATATGCAGTACTCAGAGAAAGTCCTGCGATGCTTGCTTACGTGAGTAAAAATGTTGCTAATGTACTGGTTTCATAACAAAGTCACAATTGACACAAAGTCACATTGACAAACAGCGTTTAACATATCTGCACATATCCACACAGACATTTTCTTTTTATTAAATGTCATAATATTTCTGACTGCCTCATTCAGTTCTGTTCTAGCCATTTCGTTATAAACTGCAATTGTAGTCACTGGCTGCCAAAGGGGTACTACGTACAAATGTTTGGTGTTTTTTGTTACTATAGAGGTGTTACTAATTAAGAAACACCTAATGAGAGAACTTGTCAATTAACTTTTTAACTCAGAACAGCTCTTTTAGAAGTATAATTTGGAAATGAATGTTTTACTTAAAACTACTGGTTGTTTCTAGTGTGTGTGTGTGTATATATATATATATATATATATATATATATAAACAAATGAATGAAGAAATGATTTTTGTTATGAAACCACTAAACATGCAATAGTTTTACTGAATTAAGTGTCCTAAGACTTTCTATGAGTACCGTATGATACAAGTCAACAATTTAATGAGCTATTTGTCCATTTTTCTTTATAAAATGCATTATGTGGTACATAATACATAATACTTATAATGTTATATAATGTTTTAATGAGTAATGATAAATAAAAAGGAATTACACAAAAGCTTAACAGTGCTTGTTTGTTCACTCACTCCTCTTCTTCCTTTTCAGATAACGCTTGACGCCAGGAAGATCAGGTTTCCCAGGCTGCCTCAGGGGAAGGCTTCCGCAGCAGGCAGCCGACAGACTGTATTCGAGGTGTGCGTGTGTCCCAATGGCAAGCTGTACTTATCACAGGCTGGTGCCGGCTCCACCTGCCACATTAACTCTAGTATCTGTCTATAAAAAGACAGGAAGATGGACAAAGTGTCCCCACATCCCCCCACTAAGCTCTCTCCCCATTGACGCATAGACTGAGCAAAGAGATGGAAAGTGGAGAGAAAACAGACACTGTGAGTGACAATAATTCTAATTCAACTTGAAGTTTCGGTTCCAGAACCATAATTGGACAGTGTTGGGGACTCACAAACGGTCCACATTTTTGCTCCCTCCCAGCTCCCTGTCAAACAGTTCATATTTTTGCTCCATCTCAGCTCCATGTCAGACAGTCCACATTTTTGCTCCCTCCCAGCTCTCTGCCAGACAGTCTACATTTTTGCTCCCTCTGAGCTTCCTACCAGACATCTGCATTTTTGCACCCTCCTAGCTCCCTACCAAACAGTCCACATTTTTGCTCCCTCCTAGCTCCCGGTAAAACATGGGCTGTCTGTGTGTCCCTGAGAACCGGGTTGGAAAACACTAGTATATTTTGATCACCTTAAAGAGGGTTATAATGCCATATTGGTGATCACTTTGACTTCCATTTCACTGTAAAGCACCTTTTCTGTTCAGTCATGTCTCCCTGATACATCTAACAGAGAAGTAATGGCCTGTGAGGACAGAGAAGAGTGACCCCTGCTGAAGAGAGATGCTCACCAGTGACTTCAGCTGCCTGATGAGAGCACAGAAAGATGGAAAGAGTGTCACAGTGAGAAATGGAAGCCAGTAAAGCAATGTCACCAACAAATGGCAAATTACTTTTGTTCACTTCTATTTTAATGTACACACATTACATAGTATTCAGGCAAAAAAAACATACTAAAAGTTTAAATGCATGCAAATGTAATGTTTCCTTTTTGTGTATAGCGCATGTATTTGCAATGTCAACCAAGAATAGACATCACACAATTGACCTGGTCACCAGAAAAGAGTGTGATGATGAATTACTTTCCATTTAAAATTTTTTTACTTAACTTCCAATCGGAGTTGAGAATTAATTGAAAATCCAATTTGTTTTTGGTTTTTCCTTCGACAATGGGCATTTTTCATATTTTTGTACTAACATCGACGAGTGGACAAACAAAAATAAAAAAATGCTTTTGTAACTGTAATACAAACAAATCTCTATTAATTTATTTTTGCATCCACTGTAAATGTCAATTGGTCAAATTATGTGGAAATGTCTTATTGACGTTAGTTTTTTTGGGGACACATATAGACTGAGCAGCGATGTCTGCACAGGTGATTCATGTTCGTATTTTCCTGGAAAACAGCAAAGCATTTGTGACCAACACTAAACTGATTGATTCAGTTCCTGGTCTCCTTGAAGCTAGCGATGTGTTATTACACACATACAGAGAGATTGCTAGTGCAATTCTACATAAATATTCATCACTGCTGTTTGCTCCCGATGCTGTAAAACATGCAGTATATTGTGCACAGTGCTTTCTTTGTATAAGTTTGTATAAGTTCCTGTTTGATCTTGGCGGACACCCTGTAAGCTGCTTCTACTGTGACAGTACAGATTTTAACTGCTCTTTTCAGCACGGAGGATATTGAGTCAGTGCCTTATTTCAATGCACCTGTGGCATATAGAAGCACATAATTCACTTTCTTGAGTCTTAACAATGGAAATGCAACGGATCTTCAAATGCAAAAGGTCAGCTGGGGCACCCATGCTCTAATAAAAATATCCAGTCTTTGTTCATTCCACCAAATTAATGCTGAATTTTCAAGTAAGGTCACTTTATACACAAATTATAATCTTATTCCTGGTATCTACACTCAACATACACAAAACATTAAAAAACTGAAATAACAAAACCTCAAATGGTTAACAATTGACCATAATACAGACTGCTAAGTAGCTTGACATTAAAATATGAATAGTCTACACTGGAACTGTGGAACACAGTGGGCAGGACGATTGGCACAGGACCAAGATGCACTAACCGACTGGCACAGGGCCAAGATGCACTAACACAGCAGCAGTTTATAAAGCCTCAGTGTAATAAATGAACCATAAAAGTAAAAGCTTTGCATTCCTAACACTGGCTTCTGACGAAAGCTTTGTATGTGTTATTTGGAATATTCTGTCTTATATTCATTACCCTTCTTTGATCTTTCTCATCAGGATAACCTTAGATGGCCAACAAGGTGCTCATTTGACTGACAAATTTCTAAAAGATTAGCATTTTTGCCAGAGCACTGTGTGCCAGTCTAAATCTCTCAGAAAGCTGGCTCAGGTGCCAAACATTTCAGTCTTCATTATTGTATCAGCCACATTTGCAATCAAATAGATTATGAGCTCAAATATACACACTTCCTCCATCTTTAATACATTTATTATATAAAGTATTAAGTAGAATTTCATATTAAAATTGCATATATGCGATAGGTTTCCTTGGGAGAAGCCCTACTCTGTGTTTATATTACTCTGTCTAGGTGACACATTGTCATCATCTTGACACGTACTCCTCTCTGCTTTTTATCAGTGGTTGTTAAGACAAAAATGTAAGGATCTAACACAATTTTACTGCCAGTTGCAATCTATGTATGTTTAATTGACCTTGGTACTGTGCCTAACCAATTTGGCATGCAGCCAACGTTGCCCCCCTCCCCCGGCTCTCAGTGACTCATGAGTCATAAATGCTAAAGGTTCTAAGGAATAACCATATCTAAAGTTATTAGCTGAAATATAGCCAAGCCCTCTAAATCCATATCACCTATTCTTAAAGGAAGTTCTAACTGAAAAGTTATGGATATTGAAAGTGTGAGGTCTTTAAATATTTTTAACATTTCCTCTCTGGCTCTGACTGTGACAGTTTATGTTGGCAGGGAAATTAAAAAAAAAGTAATAAATCATAGAAATTTCCAGAAAGGCATGATCAAATATATGCACTTCAGACAACCAAGCCAAACCAAATCAGGCCCCCGGGCCAGAGGAGACTTTTTTCACATAATGAGTGTTTGTTGAGCGAGTCGACACGGTACTTCTCCTTACTCAGAGCTCCTCCACACCTATCTATGAAAGTGTTTGAATCTGTCATAAAAATGTGATCACTTGGAAATTAAATAAAATTGCATTGATGATATGCCCAAATATTCACAAAGTCCCCGCAGTAGTTCATAGATGTGTGTAACAGACATGCACATAATGAATGACTGAATAAATGAATGAATGAACGTTATATTTATTTAGCACTTTTCAAGATATCCGTAGCTTTTTTGCTGATATAATGTGCACATCCTCCATCCTACTTCTAACTGCATTGTGCTGATCTGGGTCATGAACCCATCCCAGGCTGCACAGGGAACAAGATGGGGACACGTGCCAGAAGGGATGTGAACACATTATGGACTACAATTATTATATCCCAAAAGTCTATGCCTATGATCCATAATACTATTTAAATTTTGAAATTACAAATGTATGTATAATGTCACCTATATTAGCATGCAAATGGTGCAGAAACTGCAGTCCAAATGTTCATCTCGAGTCAGGTGGTTGCAAATAAACTAAATGGAAGCAATTTAAGCTTAACATACATTTTTATCAGTTTAACATTCATATACTGACACATAAAATGATTTTTTTTCTCTTTCGACAGATTTCCTCGAATTTATAACATCATATTTCCTGGGGGAATTAGCTATTTGCTGCCTTATGGCCCCTATAGACTGCTGTGTATGTTTGTACTGTGTCTGCCCACTGAAGGACCCAAGGTAGCATCTGGTCATGTGTGTACTGATCCTGCAATATGCCAGATATAATTAGGTCAGACATCATCACTGCATATGTTTATCATACTGTATGTTTAATTAACAAAACTGTGACACGGAAGGTCTATTTGCTTAGACTGAACCCATCAGGACCAGGAAAGATCACCGACTGAAGTTCACCTATTGAAACTGATTTTGGTATGATTCTTATTTTCCAGCTACAGTTCTGCCGTTAGTGCACTGTGTAATGGTCTAAGGCGCCAAAGTTTAAATTATGTTTATATTCGGCATAATTTTACATCTTTTTATGCTTAGTCATGTCAAAGCTTCTCAAGTCACCCCAGTATTTGCAGCTACCATCTAATTTACCCACGTATTTATGAAACTCAATCACTAGCACTGTTTAGCAAATCAATACCCATTGACAGTAGTTATATAATTACTTATACATATATGAGCTGTGAGTGTAATTTTATAAGTACATGAAATAACTGGTGTACTTTTAAGAGTTTCGGGAACTTACAACATCCAACAAAATTCTTGTATTTTATTGTTTTCTAATGTTAGTGCTTTTTGTCTGAGCAGATATGTATACTGGCCAGATAAACAGCTCAAAACATAATTTTCTTTGGTGGCCAAATACTGTTGTACAGTAAATTTGTTTTTGAATTGTAAAAATATTGCATCTTTCCTTATGGTTACGTGAATAATGCAGGTGTCTTGTATGTAATATTGCCCAGTATAGTCTAAGATAAGAAGCTGAGTAATGCTTTTGTTTGTCAGAAAAAAGAATTGCTAAATGAAAGAATATTTTCAAAGATTCTATGCAAAAATAAAAATAGATTCATAATATTAAGTACATACAGACATGCCAATAGCAATTTCAAATTTATTACATTTATTGTATATACTATGTATGTATTTACTTGCAAACTTGTGAACTACATTAAAATATATAAAAGCAAAAACAATTTGTCTGGGTTTCTATTCTAATAATAATAATAATAATACGGTAATATGGCTAATAATAAACTTCTCTGAATAATTAAAAGAGATATTCTAAATACACATTACGCATACTTGAAATAGACAAAATTATTATATTTTGCATATTGGCATTTGCGTCTCTCAATATCTGATAGTATAATCATTGGTGAAGGAAATTATTTGCAAATACTATTTGCATTCAAAATTAGCCCACAGTTGGACATTACTGATTTTCATTGTCTCTGACACATGCTGTTACATGTACCTTTAACAGGTTGGTGTCTCCCCCTCGACCCCTGGAGGTTAGCATTAACCATACATCACACTGTGTTAGTTCAAATTAACGAAGTACGACTGTTTCCCAAAACCACCGTAGGTTGAACTATGTTAGTTCAAACTACAATGGTGCTAGCGGTGATTGGTTGGACTCTCCCAGCGGGCCATGTGCAAAAACTCATAAACTTCCTAATATTGTTTCGAAATGCGACAATTGGGCCGATATTACATTATACATTTATTATTTCAGTCATGTTTTAATCAGCTAGAGAAATCGGCTCTATCTGTAATGTCTTTTTAGTTCAATCACACATTACATTACATGCTGTGTCTTACATTCCGGAGTCATCAGTTCGAGTACCAGTACACTTTTTTTTTTCTTATAAATCCTTTTCATATGGCAACAAAAGCTCTCAGTAATTAAAAATTGATTCAGTATTTTAGCCATTAATTTGCAGTGTACCATTTGCTTTCCGCATGTTGTTTTCCCATGTGATACTGTATAGCGTGTGTACAGCTTTGTAATAATCATACCGCATTTGTCGGCATGGCTTTGTGTCTGTTGACAACTCGACACCAGCAACACCATCAACTTTCTTGAGACACTCTATTGTCAGATAAGTTATATTTGGCAGTAGTTCATATCGGATGGATAATTTCATGTTTTTGGTTTGATAAATATAGCAATATTACTCCATGTGATATTGCGATGTCATGTTCGTGTATCTCCAAATATATATGTATATATGTAATGCATTTTATCATATAACAAACAAAAGTGGGTAAACAACATCCTCTCCAATCATACCATACTCGTGAACAGAGGAGTACATTAAAAGTACTCATACAACTACATTTTCAAAGCATTTGACAATGATACATGTTTGTACAGCAAGATTATTCATATATTTTTCACCCTGCCTACATGATGACTACCGTCCTTCGACTGCAACTTCCACATTACTACCCAAAAAAACCATGGTTTATTTTCAGAAGAGGCACTAAGTCCGCACCATCGTTACCTCCGTAGTTCGAACTATGGTTTCAGGAAACACCTGCATCGTACTTGCATAGTTCCAACTACGTAAGTTCTTTCGTAAGTGCATTTTTGCCCCTCTTGTTTTCGCCCCAATGTGGCTCTAACGAGCTACACCTGTTATGTGTTAGTCTTCCCTCTCATTCCTGCCCTCATGTTAACTCACTCCAGCTGCCTCTTGTTCTGTATCCTTGTTAGTCTTTGTCTGTAAGTGCTTCCCGGTCCTGTGCTCCCCAGTCCTGGCATTAAAGCTGTAGTGTCCACCCTGCCTGTTCCTTCCCTGTTAGTCGTCCTCCCGGTATTGGATCCCATGTGGTCCTTTTGCTTTTGGTTTGTTTCTAATAAAACCTGTGCACTTCTCCAGTGCACCGTGACAGCTGGTGTATGCCCCACAGATTGCCAAAGTCTAATGCAGAAAAATCATTCTGTAAATGAATTAATTTCTATTTTTTTATTTCACTATTGAGCATTTTGAACAGATGATGCCACAGCATTGTGTTGCAACTCCAAAGCAGCAGCCCTCATTACAAATAAGTCAATAAACAGCAGCTGCAACACACTGCATAAAACTTTAAACATAAAAATTAGCTTGTTGACTATGAAATATAAGTGGAATATACATAAACTGTGCAGATTATACAAATAAACTTAGGCTGTACGACCATAGTTAAAATGATGGAGCTGAGTATTAATGCCATGAGGAAAAATGAGCAACAAAATAATGAAGTGATACATAAAGTAAACAAGTCATGAGCTAATATACTGATTTATTTTCAGATCCTCTCTCTGACTTGCATTTAAAAGGCTGATTTGCACCAGATAAAGACATTCGGAGTACCGAGAAATGGAATGCGGGCTGCTTGGGAACTATGCTAGTGTAATTTTATTAATTTGGTCAAAATATGCTCCTGTTTTTCTTTTTCTTTTGGAGGCACCGTGCTTTAGGAGGCACCGTGCTTTAGGAGGCACCGTGCTTTTGGCTTTAGGAGGTACCGTGCTTTAGGAGGCACCGCGCTTTTGGCTTTAGGAGGCACCGTGCTTTTGGCTTTAGGAGGCACCGTGCTTTTGGCTTTAGGAGGCACCGCATTTTTGGAGGCACAGTGCTTTAGGAGGCACCGTGCTTTTGTCTTTAGGAGGCACCATGCTTTTGGCTTGTGGAGGCACCGCATTTTTGGAGGCACAGTGCTTTAGGAGGCACCGTGCTTTAGCAGGCACCGCGCTTTTGGCTTTAGGAGGCACCCTGCTTTTGGCTTTTGGAGACACCGCATTTTTGGAGGCACCGTGCTTTTGGTGGCACCGTGCTTTTGTCTTTAGGAGGCACCATAC
>JAODKM010000002.1:6761268-6774534 GCA_026780845.1 Petrocephalus sullivani
ATGTCGCAGCAGAAATTGAGACTCATCAGACGAGGCAACATTTTTCCAATCTTCTATTGTCCAATTTCGGTGAGCCTATGCGAATTGTAGCCTCAGTTTCCTGTTCTTTGGAGAGGCACCCTGCTGCTGTAGCCCATCTGCCTTAAGGTTTGACGTGTTGTGCGTTCAGTGATGCTCTTCTGCATACCTTGGTTGTAACGAGTTGTTATTTGAGTTACTGTTGCCTTTCTATCAGCTCAAATCGCTCTGGCCATTCTCCTCTGACCTCTGGCATCAACAAGGCATTTTCGGCCATAGAACTGCTGCTCACTGGATGTTTTCCCTTTTTCAGAACAATCTCTAAACCCTATAGATGGTTGTGCATGACAATTCCAGAAGATCAGCAGTTTCTGGCATACTCAGACCAGCCCATCTGGCACCAACAACCATGCCACGTTCAAAGTCACTTAAATCACCTTTCTTCCCCATTCTGAAGCTTGGTTTGAACTGCAGCAGCTTGTCTTGACCATGTCAACATGCCTAAATGCATTGAGGTGCCACCATGTGATTGGCTGATCAGTAATTTGCGTCAACGAGCAGTTGGACAGGTTTACCTAATAAAGTGGCCGGTGAGTGTATATATATAATTGGAGTTACAACTCATCAGAACAGTCACTATACTCCTGCTCTATGAGGTTTAAGCATTGGAAACGCATCCATAAATCAATGTCCTGTGGCCTCGCCCAGGTGTTCTCATCACGCCAAGATTATTCAGTGAGTTGGGGGAGGAATGTTTATCTCAGGCAGGCCCCCCCGGGGGAGGGCAGTGATGTGAGTAGAAGAGGTGGTTTCCACATCATGGGCAGAGCTGAATTAGCTGGCTAGCTGCTACAGTATTAGTGGGAATCATTATCGAAAATGGAAGAGAGATTCTCTCATTTCAGCAGGGGAGCACGACTCCCTCAAAACGGCTGTTACATTCACCCAGTGTTTCCCAGTCTGGGCCTCGGGGACCTGCGGGCAGTCCAGCTCCTGGTAGGGAGTGAGCTGCCTAGTAGGGAGCTGGGATGGGGCAAAAACACGGACTGGCTGTGGATCCTCGAGAACCGGGTTGAGAAACGCTGCATTCACCTACTTTGAGGATGACTCAGCAACTCCGTGCCATTCTCGGGAGCACTCTCACACCCTCCTTTCCTTTCCCCTGGAGTTGGTACTCTCAGAAAAGAGACGAGCTGTACTGCGTGTCTAGCAGGGAGGCCTTTAGCTTTCAGGTCGGCTGATGTGCTGAATCAGAGCTCCAGGACTATCCTCAGAGTTAATCCTCTAAAAAGTCACACACACCACATGGGCTACAGCAAAGGGAGACTTTAATGTTTTACATTACCCTTTAGACAGACGCCATCCAGCATGACTCAATATCTGTTTTCACCTCCCCTGACAGATTTATTCAGCCAGACCCCCCCCCCCCAATTCCAGGACCAAGTCCCACCCTTTCCCTTTAGAAACAAGGTTGTTGTTATCTAGCAGAATTAAATGAAAACCTCTGTGCCAATATGATAATTTACCATAGGATATCGCCGCTTGAAGGCACCACAGTCGAGGTCTAAGGGCAATAAGGCTAGAATTAATGTTTATTAGTCTAAAGAAAAAAAAATACATCTCATGTATTACTAAGATAATCTATCCATGTTATACAATCACATATCCATTATAAGTCTGCAATAGACTAGCATCCTATCTCGGTGTCCCTTGCCTTGTGCCCTGTGCATTCTGGGATAGGCTCCAGGCTCACAATAACGAGAAAGACAGATGGAAAACTCACAATGTTTACATGGTATCCTTCCAACACGCTGTGTTCACAAAAATCCCCGCAAGTAATTCAATAAACTTTTTAATTTTTCTAAACTGAATAGGGTCCTCAACCCTGACAAGTATAACTAGTTGGAAGAGAAACGTATGCATGGATGAACTGAATAGCTTTTTAATGGCTGCAGAACTCAAATTAATCTTCAAAACTGTGCTTTGGCTCCTCCGCTACACAGCAGCTCCTCTACATGACAGACGATCTGTACCTCAGTATAGATTCAGCAGCCGATCAGAGAGACAGGTGCTTATCTTCCTCTCTGTTTTTTGAAAAAAAAAAAAAAGTAAGAAATCTCAGGCGAACCAACAGGGAATGACACACAAATCAGGCAGGAAAATAACATTCCTGCAACATGTTTTGTTCGGTTTAGAAAGAGAAGAAAGTGAATTTGAGTGGCATAAAGCCAGATATTTGTTGTTAAACCTATTCTTATTTTACACAATATGAAAATTAGTTGTGAGTTGAAAGTGATAAAAGCACTCGCAATTCACACTACATGCGAAACACAGCACGTTTTCATAGATACTTGATCAAGGTTGAAACTTCATAGATTAACAGCCAAATCAGTCTAGAGACACAGCATGACCAGACAGGGAAAGAATCACCTGTCATACATACTCAGTCTTGTGTACAATGACCACTCTGTCCTCCAAACACTCCAGAATAACATTTCAGATCTTACAGAGTGATGGCCACAGAAGTCGTGCTTATTTTTGGTTAATCTTTTAAAGACATTATTCCAAAACAAAAGAGAACAAGTGAACTGACATGGGCATATGAGCTCTTTGGCCGTTAAAAATATACAGATTGACACCAGTGATAATCTTGTAATATTTTGAGAAAATAACAGCATCAGCGTTTGATTAAATTTGAACTGGGGACCTGAAGGATTTGGACTGACGTGAGAGTATTGGCAGATTTAGGAGCCAAAAAGGACAAACTGTAAATTCAAATTTCAGAGACTTTCTGCCTGCAAGTTAAAAGTGAACGCAAACGATAAGAGCAGGACACAGCGCCACCTAATGGCAGCACACAAAAATACAATAGGCTGAAGTACTTTAAGTATTCTACCATACATTCTGTCCACAGACAAAAAAATATATACAATTCCCTTTAATAGGAACCATAAACTAATACTTAATAATAATACTAATAATAATATTTATATAATTAGTTAATAATACTTATTAACTAATTAATTAATTAATCCTTGCATGTTCTCTCAAATGATTCATGGTGCGCAAACTGAGAAGTTGAGCCACTGACAGCCTCTACATTTGTGAAGCGTCCTGCTAATGGATGGTATATAAAAGACTACCGTTTGCCAAAAAAAAAAAAGAAATGCTGCATGCCTTTGTGTAAGAATGGGAGGCCTTAAAGTTTGCAGCTTAAAGCCAAACAAATTCAGTGTTGGCCTCTGAAAGGTTCTGTAGAGGGTTATTCAGCAGTGCTTCATGCTGCCATTCTGTTCTAGCATGCTGGCTTTTCTATAAAGCGATATGTTCCATGTAAGAGCCAAACAGGGAAGTGAGCGCCGCGTGTCTGAAGCCTACGTGTCCTAGAACGATGCCCTAAGTAAGAGAGAGGAGCATGTCTATTCATTATGCCTATTGTGCAGTTAATCAAAAGGCAAAAATCATTGTGTAGGAAAATTCCCTCCAAAGCCTGGCATGTATAATCCTGTCATGTTGACATCAGACATAACCCAGCGGAAGAGACCTTGCCAAGGACATGGGAGGGAGATATTTTCCCTGGACAGTCTGGTCACTTCTGGTGTCAGTAACGTTATCCGTTCATTCCAAGTCAGGGTGTTACAGCCAACAACCAACTGGCTGCCTTTCTGACGGAGCTTATGGTTACCAGCTGATACCATTAACCCACATCTTCCAAGCCAAGTGGTAAACGGCATCATAAAGATGCATGATAGAAGCCTCTGGCTACCTGCTGCTATGCTGAATGAGGACACCTGCTTGATAGCAGACAGCTCTACCACACACATGCTTCTTCCGAGAGAAAAGGTCCCATATGACGCTTTTTCTCTTCACTTCCTGCATAACAGGAGACGTCTTCCTCTCTGCTCTTACTCTTAACTCTCCCTCTGTTCCATTGCTTTTACTAGATGGAAAGAAACAGGCAGGGTAATGGACAGCAGCTATCTGGGGAACACTTCGTATGGAGCTGAAAAGGTTTCTTTGTGCTAAATGGGATTGTGCTCTTTTTTGAGTCAAAGAAAAATTTAATATAAGGCAGGCTTCAAAGCTCAATTCATGCATATGCAAATTATATGCTATTAATCCATTTTTATACATTTACATACTCTTAAACTTAAAAATTAGTTGATTCATTCCATAATTTGATCAATTTTAGCACATACAATATAACAACATAAAATGGTGATACCTTTTGAAAAAATGCATTTGACAGTCAGTGTTTCGTTATTTTCTGAAGTCTGACATTGCTTAGTTTGCACAAAACATTTAATATATTATGGAGTCTTTTTATCGATTCCTTTTTTTGTAGAACTCACTGGCAGAAAATCATTTTGTACTTTTTTTTTCTTCACGGTTCAAATAATTGAAAAGATATTAAAAGGCTGAGCCAGCAATTAGACGTTCTCAAAGCAGAACACGAAGAGGACAAAATACAAATATGCATCCACAATAGATGACAATCTTGAAAAAGACGGCCTCGGCCTTCCCTACAAAGCTATTTCAAGCGTAAGTAAATCAAACATAACCCCCAGGCCTCGTAGGAAGAACACAAACTCACAGCTGTCAGAGAGCATGTGATAAACACCATAAAAATAGGGCGCCTAAGCAAAGGATGGAAAGTCTGATTATGTGATCATCTAAAACCTGTTTGCATTATTAGAGGTAACCACAAAGTCAGCCGGAGTAATGAGGGATATGTGAAATAGCCGCAGGGTCAGGTCGTCAAAGGATTTTATCAGCATTTCTGTTTAGTTTGAAATGTATGTCTTGCAGGAAAGCTTTAATGCAAAGATATTAAAAGATGCTAAAATCTAGAAAACAATTTTGACAAGGTGTTTGACTTACAAAGACAATGTACAGCAACAAGCTCAAGGCGCTTTTGACTGAAGACTACATTTAACATTTCCATGCAAATTACAAGCAATGCTCCCCTTGCAGTTAGCTCTTGCTTCATTTATTCCCAAGATTGGTGTCAATGCAGAGTCTGCCTACGTACTTTATGGATTTGACGTGCTGCAATTCGTTTCCAAGTCGTGATATACTGCTGAGTCAGTATAGTGCTGAGATAGAATTTTTAAGAAATTTTATTTCTTAAATTAAGTCATTTGTGGTGTTTATTTAGGATAATTTACAGTGAATATATCACATTGGAAGACCACAGAATCATATAACATTGTTCCTACATGATTACAGATTTTATAACAGACATTTAATTAATCTTTTGATTAAAAAATTTACATGAATTACCATCCATCCATCTATCCATCCATCCATCAATTTTCTGAAACCGCTTATCCTTCCGGGTCACGGGGGGTCCAGAGCCCATCCCAGAAGCTATGGGCAAGAGGTGGAGAACAACCCAGGATGGGGGACCAGCCCAATGCTGGGCACACTCACACATGCACACCAATGGGCAATCTAGTTACATGAATTAACATTCATTGGCTAATAAAAAAGTAGATTACTTTAGATAATGTGTACTTTAATTGATTAAAGTTAATCTTGGTCATAGGGCAGATTCTCTTGTTGGCTTTATGACTTAAAAAGACATGAGGACCTTCATGAGATAAATCCAACAGACTTCTGGCAGATAGACCTTTGTTGAGCCTCCTGTTGCAAATTCAGAAACAAACACACTTATTCTTCACTATCGGGCTGGATTGATGGTGCTAAGGACCGTCTCCATGTACTTTCTTCAAGGGTGTCAATTCATCCAGCCACCAGCTCATGACAAACTGTAAAAAATTTGCCTAATTGTCTGCCATTTTTTTCTTCTCAACAGGTAAATATTCCCGAAAACAATCCCTAAAACAATCCCCAATTCAAATTACCCAGTACCCAGTGCATTCAAACACTTCATTGTGATTCATCATCAGCTATTGAAATAGCAAAACAATAAAAAAGTTTCTTTTGATCTAATTGAACATTCCTTTTAAAGAAGGCATCCACTTTAGATGCATGGACACACAGTTTAACAAATTATACTCTGTTCCTGGGAAAGTGTTTAGCAGGCTTACTGGAAAATGTATCTGATAAAGAAACACATCCTAGTTAATATTCTAAGTCAAGAGTACTGGACAAAAAAGCCAAATGATATTTTGGTTGAGGTTGGTGTTAGGGCTGCACAATTGATCGAATTTTAATCACGATCACGATTTTGGCTGTCACAATTAAATTAAGATGATCGTCTGCGATATTAACATTTGAATAGCGGGCTCTGCTGCCCTTAACCCCTAGCTCCAGGGGTGCAGCATGCAGGCTGATGTTCACCTGCTTATTTGTGTCTGTGTTATACTCAAAGAGTGTAGGATGGGGTTGGCAGAAAGGGAATTTCCCCACAAGGATTAATAAAGTACTTCTATCCTATGTTGTTGTGGTCTGCAGTTGTTAAGAAATCATATACAGCAGATGTGAGATATTTAAAAATGAAAATGAAACTGGAATGAAGCAAAAATGCCCCATAAATTAGGCTGGTCTGGGCATGATTGTTCGTAGTGATTGAACTATCGGCAGTCTTGAGTTAAGAAACCCCCCCCCCCCCACCCCCGACATATTGGGGCTGCGCAAGGGCCATCGCTGAGCACCTGGAAAACTCTGCGAAATGAGACACCCCCCCCCCATGCAACCCAAACCATCATCCACTCATGCGCCCCCCGTGACTGCCCCTTTCTCTCCCATTATCAGTGGCTCCAGTCACTGTCAAGCTACTCTGACAGACGTTCTAGCTACTCCACCGTATAAATACCAATTTGTCCAGCAGCAGATAATTATACAAGACAAAAATATAACCTTAGACGAAGGAACATTGTTATGTATTTGCAAGAGCTTTTTCTGTGCTAATTGCATTTTGCTGCTGCCCAGCTCTCAGTAGAGCAGTACCACATGTGTAGCAGATCCTCAGATTCAAGATTCCACCAAGAATATGATGCACTACTGAAGTGAACTACTAAAGAAGTCTGCTTAGTCATTGCAGATCTGGGTGCTATTAAATTAATGAATACAGATATCAACCAGACAAAGTTACAGATCAATGGAAGGGCGGCATGTTTTTACTGGTGTGGATTATACATGGCAATTAGGACATTCTGATTTATTGGCAGGAAGACAAGCATCAGCCAAACCTCTATTAGCTATGGGGCATGGAATTGTATTCCAGTGACATTAAGATTCTGGCAGTGTTTCAGTAATATAGCGGCCATATTGTCACACCATCAAAGTCCAGATTTCAATAGAGCTATGAGCCACCCAATCTCTATCCTACAGAAACACAGAATACTCAGTCATTGCATTTTAGCGGGCATATTTAATTAAATTAGTTAACTATACAAAGTTGTTTTTGTGCTGAAACTGCTAGCAGGACAGAATGAACCGCAATCTTACTTCAGTTTTATGTTGAAGTTTATTACAAATTTCTGCACTTCCAAAAGTATGAACTTTTTATATCTTCTCTGCTAGTTTCTCACAAAGGAAGTGCTAAACCAGCTCAATCCCCACTTCTGAAGGGTAATGATCCTCTTAAAGTCAACAGCCGCTTCAGTGACAGCCTTATCGCTACAGCTGACATAATGATTTCTGCAACAAAAAAAATGCACACAATCCTTCAGAGTAAAGTCATTGCTTCCAGACAAATTTTCAATCTGGAAGAAAGGGATTTTAAATCTCTAGATTACGGCGTCTTCTATAATCCGACCTGCCACAGCACTGAACAGTCCCTTATTATCTGTTTCCATCCATTGTGTCCAAACTCGTGGACATTCGTCACTATGTAATATATTTGGGGTCTGGTGGCAACACCAGAGAATCAATGCATCTGTGTTATGAGGTGGCCCATTAATATAGAATACAGACACACTAGTCTGAAAAATACAGTAACCCAGGCTCTCTGTGGATTTCACAACACTTTTACATTACATCTATAAAAGTTGGCTGTCCAGTGCGGTGTTTTGCTGAGCATGGAGGGGGTCTTGGAAAGCTAAAGACAGAACACACTGGGACAGGATTCCTGTGCATTCCAGGGCACATCTATAGTGAATGATTTAGAAACACCAGTCCATCTGCATGTCATTTGACTGTGGGAAGGTGGAAAAAACCCACGTAAGCACAGCGAGTGTCAGGCCACAGTGCTATCTACTGAAGCAACCAATTACATTTTATATCCTGTTAAACAAATTGGCAACATCCATGTCTTATAAGTATTAATTAATATAATTATGAAGGAATTTACATACATTATGTTGCATAATACAGATGGGGAACTACTGATTGCAGATTGTGTTTCAAATTATCTGTATCATTACAAATATTTCCATCATATTAACACACATCTTATTCTTCAGCCCTGCCAGCAGCTGTATTTAAATATTGCATCAATAAAATATTAAATGTTTCAGATTCTAATATGTGTCTGAATGTTCTAATTATGTCCTTATTTGATTTCCAAGCAGTGGATTAATTCAATATTGTTTCATGATGACTTGCACAGTTAAAACACATTATTTGCTAGTGATTATCATTTATTCTTCAAAGAATAGGAAGCATCACATTTGCTTTATTACATTCATGCGATAAAATGTGGCTTTACATTTGATTAATTATGCAGATGGATATTTTATTGCATAGTTACACAAAATGTTTGTGGTTTCTTTATAATAACCATCATATAGTCGATGAAGCTTTTCTGATAGCTGTGAATCAAATTTGAGTTTCATTTACATTTCAGTTTTCATATTTCTATGTTTCTTGTAATCAGTTGATTATAGATTAGTCTTTTGTTATTAGTATAGCCTTTGATTGTTCAGGACTCAACTGAAAATGTATGATTATCATTGTGGAATCTAATACACAGTATAATGGCAGCCATTTTAATCTTTAGCAGATTCACCCTGTCTGCTTGCTTTGCATGTATACGCATTCCACCTTGTCTTTTTCAGTAAGTGTCCAATGCCCTCAGCCTACTGTGGAAAGCATTAAGAAAGAATGAATACCAGCTGAGTGGGATGCTTTCTGAACACTCTGAACACCTTCGAGTCATAGAGTCACATACCTCTCAACTGAACAGACAATATGCAAACCAACCCTTGGAAAAATGTGCTGTTAGATATGAAGTCAGAGTTGTTGAGACATGAGGCTTCAGTGCCACTCAGATTATTGCTATGTCATTCTAATACTGTTTTTATACACTTCGAGAGACTTTATTTCTACATTTTGTAGTGACGGTCAAATGAAGCTTTATGTAGTATTCTTGACACCACTAGATGGCGCTCTTGGTTTGCTTTGGGGCATGCTTTTAGCTATATTATGAACAGAGAATACCATCTAACGAGTCAGAAAGTATAGCAAAGGGTTCAGGCAGCTTCATTTGCCCGTTACCCATCACTAATCTTTATGAACCATTCATGAACCTACTAGATGGTGCCCTATGCTTAAGAAATGGCACAAAGCATGCCCCAAAGCAAACCAAGAGCGCCATCTAGTGGGGTAAAAAATACAGCAAATGGTTCATGAAGCGTTCTTTTGTCCTTTAATCCTTACCACATTAGATTATCTATGTTTCATAGTTGGTGCCTCCACTAAAGTTTTTATCATCTTACATATCAGTTGTAAAAGATTACGCAGCAGAAGTTGCTATATGTTAATGCAAGCATTGTACCAGTGTTGAAGCAGAAAAAACAAACGTTAAGCACAAGTTATTTTAAGTACAGTGAATGACATACCAGTAAAGAATTGTTGCTTAAAGAATATTTTGCCTTTCAACAAGCATTCAGTTAAATTTGCTATAATAGATATTGTTTTGAGTTAATTAAGAGTTCAAAGTAATACTAACTTTTCCACTGTTCATTAATCAAAAAATAAAATCAATCACACTGGTGCAGCATAACAAATTTGGTTTTAGGAATATCATATCCATTTTCCTGAAATGATTCATTTATAAAATACTGCAAAGGAACTGTTTTCAGCCCTAGTCTATACGTCATTAACAGGGGCAATTAAACCAGAAAATTGAGAAACAATACTTTTCTATTACAAGATACCCATTTGTCTTGCCAAGTGTTTTATTTATCTAAATTCTATATCTACCCATCCCTGCTGACACCCTAACAACACACACTGACTTGATTTACATAATCTTTTTCTCAGGTGCTAAATGAGGATGCAGCTTAAATTTCTAAAATTAGACCTCACCGTACTTTTCTAAATTATAATGCAGGGGTACAGCTTGACTGCATATAGAAGTTATGCTCTGCCTCCGTGACTCAACACATAATGTCAAATATGCCCAGAAAGAGATGCCTGTCAACCCTCATATTTCAACAGGCTGACCAGGCTTATTTAATCACCCAGAGTTTCCTCTCAGGACACAAGGCAGCACACACTGTATGCAGTCCTTGTCAGTCATTCTTTGGATGCTCACACATGCATACAGGAAATAGCCTACACCTGCTGTAGCACAAGAATTTTATTCATCCCCATGGGGAAATTGTCATTGTCTTTCCCATCTTGCTCTCCGAGACACACGGGCAGGGTCATCCTTGCCCAAAGGCCCAATGATGGCATCTCTCTGCCAGCTTTGTGATTTGTATCAGTGACCTACCGATGGCGAGCGCAGAGTCATAGCACGCAGATGCACATGCTACATGTCCTTGGTGCGCTGGGCTGACAGTACTAGCGATGGCCAAAACGACACTTCATGAACAATTTGTTGAACTTTCTGACCCCACTAGATGGAGCGCTTGGTTTGCTTTGTAGAATGCTTTGAGCCCTTTTTTGAACAGAAAGCACCATCTAGTGTGCTCAAAAATATCGCAAATGGTTCAGGAAGCGTCAATTTGGCCATCACTCTACAGTACTAACCACTCATGCATTGTGCTGCCTACAGCATATATTTAATAAATTACATAAAACCTAAACCTACTTTATTGAACACTGTTCTTTGTGTTTTTGTCATGCATTTTAATTGTACATGTGAAATACTGTTATTTTTAACATTATACTATTTGATTATCCAAGGTTTATTAATCTGAGGATGTGAAGATCCCCAGGTGCCTATCCAAGGCAGCATAGGGTGCAAGGAGGATGGGATGCCAGTCTATCAAAGGGCACGCAGACACACTAGGCTAAGGTACAAGGAGTATGGGATGCCAGTCTGTCACAGGGCACGCAGACACACAAGGCTAAGGTACAAGAGGATGGGATGCCAGTCTGTCACAGGGCACGCAGACACACAAGGCTAAGGTACAAGGAGGATGGGATGCCAGTCTGTCACAGGGCACACAGACACACAAGGCTAAGGTACAAGGAGGATGGGATGCCAGTCTGTCACAGGGCACGCAGACACACAAGGCTAAGTTACAAGCTGAACACACTCCTTTCAAAATATAGAAAAAAGTGACTTTTACAACCATTCAGGTCAGGAGTGGCTACAACAGCTAAAATGAAAAGCGTTCTAAAGGTGAAATGCTGTCTCTATATTTGGGAGAATCTTTCAGAAGCAGAGATGCTATAAGGTGTTTTATGTCTTTACAAGACATAAAAAAAATATAAATCAAATCCATGCATAATGAGATGCATTCCAGATGTCATAATGCTGAATGCAATACATGCAAAATAATCTATTTCATTATCTAAGACTTGACTGCACTTGCAAAACATAAACATGCGTATTAATTTTTGCCATGACAATTGAGAATAGTTTAATTCCAAGGAAGCACATGGAAATAATGAAGAGAGAGCAGCGCAGTAAAGGGAGGAACCGGCACAGCGGCTGAAAAGTCATGAACCCCCCTTGAGCCAACAAACCATGCTTTAAAATTTTTCATCATGGCTAGAAGAAGGTAAAAAACAACACTTGCAATTAGGAAAAAAATGGACCTTTGGCACAGGATCAGAGGAGGGCTTTTCTCTGAGTCTCGCCTTTGATCAGCTTTTATTACACAGTGACACTGGGCATTTTCCGTCAGTACGTCCCAAGCTTGGCAACTTGAAAGTTTGCCTCAGATTAAAGCCAAGAGCAGTTAGAGGCCCCAGCCCGGCCTCCATTGTCTGAACATTAACCCTCCAGAACAACTGTGATTGGACAGCAGCATGAGCTCACGCCCTGAGATATAGTGCATTATTACTCAGAACAACAACACATATGTGTTTAACATATGCACTAAATGATCATTTCATGATTCATTTCAATCATTAATAAGGGTACGTCATATCTCCGAGGGTGGGGTAGGCCTAAAAAAAATGCTCCTGCCCTTGTGTACATGTAGAGTCTATGTGTTTGCCGTGGATTTCCATCAGTAATAACCTGCAGTCCAAAACATTACGTCATCTGCAGTTGGACTTAGTGTGTGAAGATGTGCCTTGGAATGGCCTGGCATCACATGTCCCTTTTTAGTGCCCTCTGTTTCCAGGGACAGGCTCCAAGCTGACACGGCGACCACCTAGAGCAAGGGTGGGCAATCTTACCCGCAAAGCGCCGCTGTGTATGCAGGTCTTCGGGACAACCCTAAGGTCAGCGGTTCAAACCCAGGTGTGAGAATTCTTCAGCCAATCAGTCCTCTAATTAGTGATCTAATTAGGGAGTTGCAGCGAAAACCGGGCACAAACACTGGCCCTTTGCGGGTAAGATTGCCCATCCCTGCTCGAGACACACTAATGAAGTTACTTATGACGGACAGGCTCGTCCCTCCTTCATTGCTAATGGTGTAACTGTGATTGTTTTTGCAAACCCTGATGTCCCGACTCCAGCACTGGAAAAAAAAATCTGTAAAAAACGGATAATATACTGGTAATATTCTGCCAGGACATTATCCGTATTTTTACGGATTTTTTTTTGTTAAATTTTGCGGGTGTACTTCCGTAATGCAATGCCAGTCCGTCACAGGGCACGCAGACACACAAGGCTAAGGTACAAGGAGGATGGGATGCCAGTCTGTCACAGGGCACGCAGACACACAAGGCTAAGGTACAAGGAGGATGGGATGCCAGTCTGTCACAGGGCACGCAGACACACTAGGCTAAGGTACAAGGAGGATGGGATGCCAGTCTGTCACAGGGCACGCAGACACACAGAAATTAAAGGGTAAAACACATATTAACACGGTACATTGGGCCCTATTTTTATGGACTTTTTTTTACAGTGCAGGACATAAGAACATAAGAACATAAGAACTATACAAACGAGAGGAGGCCATTCGGCCCATCAAGCTCGCTTGGGGAGAA
>JAODKM010000002.1:6785051-6796777 GCA_026780845.1 Petrocephalus sullivani
TAACTGGTTTTTATCACACTGTGGGGACATTGGGTCCCCACAACGTAATATAAACATGTCCACACACACACACATAGTTTATATATATATATATATATATATATATGTGTGTGTGTGTGTGTATATGACTGTCTGGGAATACTGCTTGTGTTGTTTACTTACCTTTCCTATTGCTGCCCACTTCCCTCCATAAAGCCTCTGGCTGTTTACTGCAAGGATGTTCTGGACATTGATCAATTTTCCACAGTCAAGGGTGTGGAACTGGAGGCCAGTGACAGCTCCCTGTACAGCATGTTCAGCACCGGCTGTGTGCCCATCACTTGGCAGAATGAGGTCAGTCTCCTGTATGCTTGTACCATGACTCTAGATCAGTACCTTGAAGGAACAATGGAGAACAAGTGTATCGCATTGGAGGTTCCCTGGCTGGTTTAATTTTTTTATGTCTGTTTTTACAGTTGTGGTCTACTTTATACCAAAATTTCAATTCCTTACATTTTTCGACTGACAAACAGAATTATGAAAATATTTTGCTTTCTGCGCTGAAATTCCCAAAGGGCAGAGTGAGCCATTTATAGAAAGGCACTCATTTAGCAGAGGTATTTTTAGCTGTGGTTCCTGAACTCTCTTACGCAGATAATCGAAACTGGCTGCTTTGATGAGCTTAATGTGTTTCCCCTGGATGAGGATCCACCCCCAGACCTGGCTGGTGAGAGCCAACCATCCCCTAAACCCAATGAGGGGCTTCTGTACAGGCTGTTTTGGTTGCAGGTAAATGTAAAACTCAAAACATCAATATGTTGCAGTTTGTTGCTCTTCTGGTTAAGAACAAGGCTCCTTTTCGTTTCCATTAGCATTGGCTCAGTATGTCCTCAGGTCTTGTATGTAACCCGTACGTTTTGCTATTGTTGCCCCCTACAGGACTGCTGCAGAAACTGCAGTGACAGTGAAGAAGAGCCTACAAGACTGTGATCTGTTTAGAGCAATTTTTCTCTCTCTCTCTAATAACTATATATATATATATATATATATATATATATATAGCTCACACACAGTTTTGTACATTTTTAGTTTTTCTTTTTTTTAGTTACAAAAATTTGAAAATGCTATATTTAATTAGCCAAACGTCACATCTGTTTTAATGTCTACTGCTTGAAGTTTGTTTACTAGTTAGAGTAAAATCGGATTGTCTAAATTTACTGATTGTAAACATGCCGTTTCCAGGTAAATGAGGCATGTCATGAAATAAGGTATTTAACAAATCCACCTCATGGAATATGGTATTTAAATGTTTGCTCTATCAAATCTCATTTTAATGACTTGCAGCTTTGGGTTTAGTCTTGCAGTAGGAACTGATTTGTTACAGAAACGTCATAAACCTGGGGATACATTTCCAAGGATTCTGACATTGCTAATTCCAGTCTCTAAAATCTGGTCGCAGAAAGTAGTTTGGAACATAGCTTCCAGCACATAAATTACATTTTTCCCATCAGGTCATTGATATGTTTCACATTGACTTTGTCCCTAAAGTAGCATTGTGTCATCTGGCAAATTTGGAGGTGTACATTTGCCTATTTTAGGCACCACCAAAGAAATAAATAGCGAGTCTTGAAGCCGTCTTTCAAGTTGAGTGGAAGCAATTCCCTGATTACATGTCTGGTCAGTCCTACAGGTAACACAAACAGCTGCTAGTGATGGCTAAAAGGACGCCTCATGAACCATTTGCTGTATTTTCTGACCCCACTAGATGGTGCTGTCTGTGCAAAAAAGGGCTCAAAGCATGCCTCAAGGCAAACCAAGCATGGCACTTTGTGCTGCTGCAAGTTCATAAAATAAAGGAGCAGTTTCATAGGCTCTGGGAACATGTCTTAAACCGTCATTAAATGTAAGGAATAGTATGCTGAGGTAAAGACATATCGATGCATGTTGTATTCTCTGGTGTATTTAATAATCACATGTAAATAATAGTTCGCTCCAGAATTTTATACTGTTTTTGATAATATAATGGATTATAGGTATATAAAATTATCTAATTTATATTAACCTTCCCAAGACAATGATTTGCATGAGCAGTAGGAGAACTGATGGATAGTTTTAACCCATATTATGCTTTGTGACGAATGTCAAGAGTGTGAAAGGAATAAGAATGTATTTTGTCACATCTGTACATATTTATTTTTAAATCATACTGACAAATTGATGTATGTATGTCATTGATGTGTGAATGTATTTTAATAGTAAAGCCTTACAGTTTTAACATGCATTAGCAAGTTCTTTATCCAGAGCATATTTTATTGGGTAAAGGAGAGAGTTGCTACATGTGCTACATTATTGGAATTGATAATGGACAGCTATGGTACAGTAGATCTCAAGAACTGTGATGTGTCTGTTACTTTTAAAGTAGGTAAAACAACAGGAAAAACTGCAGTGGACTGTAGATCCATGATGATATTGCTCTGTTGTTGTGTAGCTAGCACTAAATCAAAATAGAACTAAAAATATCTATAGTTTAAAGGTATTGAGGTATTTAAACTGTTGCAGGATGCACTAAATGTGCTTGGATATTTCAAAAGTTGTTGAGTTTCATGTCTTGTGGGGAATTTGCAATTTTATTTAAAATAAGGTCTGTTTGTTTACTTATGCTTGTACATGTCTTGGTGATTCATTTGTACAAGAATTAGTAAATGTGCAATTTCCAGCTAATAGTTTACAATATGATATCCTCATATTGTGGAGGGGAGAAGTTTGATGTATTTAGCATTTACGAAATAAATTCTTAGTAGTAATGGACCTATGGACTCAGGTCACTAAATCACTCTGCGAATTGTTACAGCTGGGTTAAGGAGTAACTATATTACAAAGGATTTGTACCTCTGTTATTGTATTAAAAATTTAATGTTTTTGTTCACAAGCTGCCTGTTACAGATTTACCTATTGAATTTCTTCAGCACCTATGTAGTTTCCAGTCATAATGATAATAGCTGATTATCAAATTGTGAGATATTATTGTTGATAAGTGAGGACATTCCAGCTACTGTACCATTAAATCTGCAGCTAGATTAAAATCTCACCACATCAGAGGCATTATAGAACTAGAGAACACCCCCCCCCCCCGTACAATTTTGCTTTGTATTATGTCTTATTGTCAAATTATACTCCACATGCAACAGCAATAGTATATGCTCGGATTGACAGAACTGGTACGCAAGTAACTTTCATGGTATAAAGGCTGAAATATGCAGTAATTTGTCATAACCAATTGAATGCATACTTATTTAATGTGCCTTGGCGATGTTATGATGATAAATTTCTAAATATTTTAACCTTCACACTGCAAGTGTGCACTTGCATACCAGTTATGTCAATCCCTGATTTTAGGAATATTATTTAGCAACTCTGCTTCTGTGGCTAAGTGTGGAATAAACAGTTGAAATATTGCCACCATGACTGCAAAATAAAGATTTCAGTGAATGCCTTTGAACACAAAGGACGACGCGTCATTGTGACTGCATTTCGGTTCAGTCTGAGGACACTGCAATGTAGTGTTTTCTCTAAGGTTGCATCTGTCACGACTGTGTCCTTTTATTTTTCTAGACATTTTTCAAAATACATTTTTTCCTTTCACTGCCAGCTCTTAGGGTCTGTCTTTTTGATAACCATCAGTGGGTTCTGGCCGTTTCAATTATGAACATAATATTATATATTTATACTTCAAAGGTAACATTTTAATGGCAATTTTATTCCACCTGAAGCAGTATATAAGGTGATCCTTTATCGAATAACTTCTATAACGATACCAAGCTGATTTTGGCTTGTAATAGCTATTTGCATTTGCTGATGCCGATCACAGGTCTATGCCAAAAAAGCATTATAACCAAAATGACTGCTAAGGACGGCTTGTTTATTTTTGGAAAGTTTATATTGTTATGGGTGATTTTTTTTTTTTTTGTCTTAAATGTAAGTCAGTTGATAAATCATTAAATGACTTAATATCTGTATTGCGTCTCCTTGACTCCATGCCAAGTTACACAGAGGAGGGGAAAACCCCAATCTTCCATCAAAGTTTTGGGCCACTAAGACTTGTCATCGCAAGAAGTGAATGACGGCTGGTATAAACCTACAGAACGGCACAGATGGCAGCTAATTTTATTAAGGGTTACAGGAGTATGTCATGAGATATCGAACCTTGCTGCCTTGTCCTGGATTGGTCCATCGCATCCCACGACTTCTTGACTCATGCCCAGCTGTCCACATGATGCGACAGAAAACTGGATTCATTGGACCAGGCGACCTTCTTCCATTGCTCCAAGGTCCAGCTTGCATGGCCATCGTAGGTGCTTTCGACTGTAGATAGGAGTCACCATGGGTACTATGGCCTATGGTAACACAGCTCCATATGCAGTAGGGCTTGACGACACAGTCTTGACACAGTACTTCCATGACCATCATCAAAACGACATGCAGTTTGTTCCACAGGAGACATTTGGTTGGTTCATACCAGACAGGATAGTCTTCATTCACATCTAACATTGACATTGAAGTGTTGGAGACCCAACAGCGATCCTTGGACCATGCTCAGTAGGTTCTCACCATGGCTGACCGTGAGCACTCCATAAGCCTTGCTGTTTAGGAGATGTTCTGATATAGTCGTTCAGTCATAATGACTTGTCATAGTCACTCAGATCTTCATCCCTGCCCATTTCTTCTGCATTAAACATGTTGACTTTAAGTTCTGAATGTTGGCTTACTTACCCCAGACTTTGACACGTACCATTTTTATGAGGTAATTAATATTATCCACTTCTCATGGGGGTGGTCATGATATTTTGACTTGTCGATGTTCAGCGATAGTTCTTCCTGGACTTGGACCTCTGCATTGGGAAGGTAAGAAAACGACACTGTTCTGCAACTTATTGTTTTATAAGCATTGTTATTAAAGCAGGGGTCAAGGGCATGATTACAGTGATACATGTTATGAGCTGATAGCTCAGCTTTTAATATTCTTTTTATGCAGATTGTTTGGAAAGAAAAAACATGTAGTATAACTCTATATCCTCCTGTTATGGACAGTGGTGGCCTAATGATTAGGGAAGTGCTGTTATAATAGGAAGGTTGCTGGTCCAATTCCCCGACCAGCAAGGTCTCACCCTGAGCATGGGGCTGCCCCTGAACACCGCTGATTGGCTGCCCACCGCCATGTCATGTATGGCTTAGATACAGAGGGTACATTTTGTTATTGTGTCAACAATGACAATTCCCTTCATCAATGACACTACCACTTGAATTGGCAAGATAGGAATAGAGTACAATACTGAGACGAATATAAAATATTGATATGGCAGCAATATATGTATTCATCCAGTGATGGGCTACCTGCACAAAACTTAAATCTTACACTGAAAAAGATCACCATCCTCTTCACCTGTCCTTGAATTTCATCCTTTCCCCCCAAAGGGCTTCAGTTACAGCACCATGGGTGTCGCCACCATTAAATCTGAGGGGGACGTCCCCCCCTCACGTTTCATAATTATTTGTTTGGACCCCCCCGCCCCCCCCGACATTAAACTTAAAATATTAGTTCACCCCGCCAGTGTGTCCCCCCCACATTCAAAATTCAAAACACCATATTTAAATAATAGCACAATGAGATATATATATTTTTGGGGGTTGAGTTACAGACTTTGTTGGGGAAGTGCAACAGTGTCCCAAATTTATTTCTATTCTCAGACGCAGCCATTTCAGTTAATGTCACCTAGGCAACGAACAGCTGCTGAAAGCATTATCTATAAAAACTAAATTTGTGGTTTGGTGCTACAGTACATATCAGCTCTTTGAAGGCTGCTAGGAACTTCTTAAATTGTAGGATAGATGGTATCTTCTTAAATGTCTTTTTCACACTGTTATTTTGTTTATTTGAGTTTCTCACAGAACTTTTTTATAAGGCCCTAAATAAGGCAAAGGTTTCAGCATTATTACTAGCTTTGTTATGCATATCAGCTTGCCATCATTTGTCTATGACAGGCTGAAACAACATGCTTCTTTTAAATCATTTTTACTTTAACCAGGTTAAATGATTATTGGCCACTTTGAGTTTGGAAACTGAAATCCCAACATTTTACTGCTTTTACGGGCAAACCTTAATGTCATATTTAGCATAATCCACATCATATTTGAAATCACCTGAGAACCCCAGTCCTGCCTTAAGGTAAAGTAAGAGGCAGATATGACTGCAGTAAGAGGCTGTCTCAGAGTCCCAGACTCCCTCAACGTACGCTAATACAGCATAATTAAGCGTGAGGATTCCGGCGTGTGCATTTTGCTGATCCGGAGTGTCTTAATGCAATATGGGTGCAGACGCACTCCAGTTAGAATGATTAGCTGTGCTGGTTCTGCCCACTGAGCCGCCATCAATCCACCCATGGTACCAATTCATCGTAGAACACACATACCCAGCACATGCTACGGGCAACTGGCAAACACTGCATGGCCAATGAAAACATCGGAAGAACACGGGGCAGGTGTTGGCCAGCAGGTTACCCATCCTGTGGTCTGTGTAGATCCTAATGCCCCAGTGCAGTGACGGGGACACTGTGCTGTAAAAATGGCGCCGTCCATTGGAGGAGATGTAAACCAGAGGTCAGGAAGGTCCCTGTGCATCTTTTGAAAGAGTGGGGGTGGTACCTGGCTAAAATTGCCCACTGTGGTCCTATGAAATCTGGCCTCCTAATCATCCCCTATATATAACTGGTGGATTCTCTCCTGCCCTTTCACCACCTTAGCTACTGTGAGATGAGTGTACTGGTGCAGAATGGCTGCCGTTGCATCGTCCAGGTGAGTGTTTATACAGTGGTGGTGGTTGTAGCGGCTCCCCTTTGGTTCTGTAAAGCACTTTGGGTGTCTCGGAAAAGCAATAAATATGTAACATTCATTCATTCAACACGCAAACCGCATGGAGCCAGGACAGGAATCAAACAGCTAAACATCCACACAACATGTCCTCACTCTCCCTACACAAGGACACCCTGGCAGCTTGTCAGCCACTGAGAGAGTCACATGCCTACATACCAAAGTCAGCTGTCCAATGGCACGCTCTAATTTCTTAATTTCAATGGTCAGTTGTTGTTGTAAAGGTTTCTCGGAATAAATAGTTACAACTATACTCAATAGCTATTAAACATGGCTGTTCCAGTTATTTTATTACATTATAAACAAATGAAGCAGTTTTCTTAACTCTTATAGTTTTTTCACTATCAACTTATAGGTCAGGTGATAACTTGTAATCAAAAACTGCTGTTCTGAAGAGCAGATACTGACAAAACAAACCTTTCTGTAGATTTTTTTGTTTTTCTGTAAGTCTAGAAAATATATTGGAAAACATAGTTCCGTAGATGAATGTGGAAAAACTCATTATTACATTGTGAAAAGCATTACTTATACCAAGGACATCTGCTCATGCAGGCCATACCTTTTCTATTTAAGCCAACATACTGTTGCATGAGAGAAACCTGCAAGGGACGTCATCTGTCAATAGTTTCCAGTTTAGTTTTAAATAAGTGTGTCTCCTTAGCAACACTGTAGTAGTCCTACCAGGCAGGCTCTTAGGACATTTAATGATATGAGTCCCTTTTGTGTAAATTAATCAATATCTAATTTAGTTTATTAAAGAACCTGGTTTGATTTCCAGACAATAGTTATTGCTAGGAAGCCAAGACAGTTTTGCAAGGACAAAATATCCTTAATGGTAAAATATCATTTAACCAGACATGCGGGTCAAGGATTCTGAAGACCAGCTAAAGAAACAAAATAACTTGGAGAACAAGTGAACATGATGCTGGGGACAAGATGGCCAAATTTAGTCTCTTTGTGTTCTGAAAAGATTCGAGACTAATAAGTTTTCAGATATCAGAGGCAAAGAGTGTCAAAAAACAGCAACCTTCCCCTCAGCCTTCACCGAGACCCAAGGACACGACTGTTACCCTGCTGCTGCAGATTAAGCCTTTTCACTGCGTTAAAGGGGACACGCACTATCCACTTTCCAGCACGATGCGTTTACTGTCATTCCCTCTACATTCCCGTGCATGGTGCAGCACTTACTTTGCTTAATGCCACGAGATAACCGTTTATATAAAACGTTAGCCAAGTCTGTTTTTCCAACATCGCGGGGCCGGAACCGTCGGCAAAGCTAAAAACAGACTTTTGCGGCATTCCGAAATTTTCTTAACGAGCGAATGTGACAAAATCTGTTACTTTTCAGGATGTTAGTTTCATATTTCGGGTACCTTAGTTTATTTTTTTCTTTTTACTTTCCATTGAAGGTAAACTTAAGATTTAAGGAAACGTAAAGGGCAAGTAATCATTTTTTGATTGTCACTGGTATATTAGTAAGCTAATTGAATCAATAACTTCCAAGGTCTTTTACACGATACTGAGAGAATTCCTCGTACTGTTGTGAACCAAAATGTTAGGTTTGCGGTTTCTTCATCATTAAAGAATAATAATAATGAATAAAAAGAATGTATCCTTTTGCACCATGCATGCAGCCTTATTAGTATGTCACTACGCTACGTGTCAGAAAACTGTATTTCGGATTTATGTATAACTGATTTTTACGGGAAATGGTTAAGAAGGGCGGAGCCCGGCTCCCGAGACGGGAATGAATCCCGTCGTTTGCGGTAGTAGCGCGCCAGACGTGCGGGGTACCGACGCGCGGCGGCCGGCCGGATCGGGGTGCGCAGCGCGTGTGGAGCCGCCGGCGCTCCGCCTGACCGACGCGCGCCAGCTCTCCTCACCCAAGGAGACAGCGGCGGATACGGGGACGTGCTCCGGCCGAGCCGTGCAGGTAAGCGGGGCACGTCGGGGAAGAAGACGGCGGGCGGAGGGAGCGCCTTCACGGGGCGGCCGAATGGAAAGCAGAAGGTGATTTCCTAATTGTGTATTCTGAAACGCGCAGGGTTATAAAATGGTGATGCTTAACAATTCGACCTGTATAGAAGCCATAGGGAGTTCTGCATGCATTAAACCTCAAATTCATGCATGTTTGGTGTAATACTGGTTAATTATGTTTACGGGCATCGGTATGCAGTTTTTTTACGAAAGTAAATGAGGATGTTGCGTGCTGGATTCAATGGATGTTAATTGTCTGAATCGTCCATAAAATACTCAGATGCAGTTTGAGTTATTGGGCCATAATCATGCTTTTGTTAGATATAATGTCGCTAAAATGTATTATAATTGTTCTGTGACGCTTTTTGAAGCATTCCATAGGGTGAATGATTTTTTTTTTCAGTTTTGTGTTTCTTCACTAAGCAGTTTGCCTAGAATACAGGAGAAAGTGCAATACCTGATATAGATGTTATAATTCAGGGCCATCTACAGGTTACCTCCGGACCAGACAAAACCCGTACACATTCCTCTAAAATCTAACACATTCAAAATTATGTAATTTCTTTGAGCGCCTGAAAGCATCTTGATTGGTTGGCATTGAGATGAGTATTTACATAATTTCACTAATTACGAATTCACTAAGGACAGATGTAATTTGTGCTGCAGGTGCCAGTTTGGTACGTTTCCATGGAGTTACGGCTTGCATATCCCTCTCATTGCTTCTCTGTCTTTTCCGCTAGGGGAGAGATTATGCAGAGACTCAGCCTGATCAAAACTGCTATATTCTTAATTATTATACCATATGGCTTCATATTTTGACAGGTTAACTCTACATAGAGCTATTAGATCGTTTTATGCAACATGTTATGTACATTTTGAGTAATTATTGTCTGGTTTGTTTGAATATTCTGTTTGGCATGCATCTACTGGAAAGCTGATCAGATTATTAGGGGATTTCATTTCAGTGGCGCCGAAGAAGCAGGAGTCTGATTAAAAACACTTGTATTTCATTTTAAAACTAAAATTCTGGTTGAATAAACAAACAGTATGCAAAGGTATCCTACGATTCTTGTAGTTCAAATATAAGACCCCTGAGAGGTCTCTCTAGGTCAGGGGTGGGCAATCTTATCCGCAAAGGGCCGCCGTGTATGCTGGTTTTCGCTGCAGCTCCCTAATTAGGTTACTAATTAGAGGACTGATTGGCCGTAGAGTCCTGGGTTTAAACAGCTGACCTTCGGGTTATCCCGAAAACCTGCATACACGCCGGCCCTTTGCGGACAAGATTGCCCACCCCTGCTCTACGTAGATCTTTGTTTAAAGTGTCCTTTACATTTATATATTTTTAATATATTTTTTACACAGTAGAAAATACTTAGATAGCGATATTGCTGCTTTCCTTGACCCGTCTCTTACAATTAAGGCGGGGTTACGGAATGTAAGTCTGTGTTGCTCTCCTGTGATTGGTTACAGGATGCCTTTGCCTCAGCATGCATGCCACTGTATGTTGACTTTGGACTATAAACAGTCATCAGTTGATTGATAAATATACATGACATTAGTTACAAAAACAAAGAAATTTTGTCATCATAATTTTGAGCTTTCCAGCTGGCAATGGACAAAAAAAGCACGAAGACGTTTAAATTTAAGATAAGCTTTATATGGAAAAAAATTTAACAGGCAGAAGTATCAAGCTGTATTATGAGGTTTGGATCCTTTGGGTACATTTTAACAAATTCTGTATTCAAGGAATGGGTGCAAATAATAATCTAAAAAGAATTGAAAATATTATGACACGTATGCTAAAAAATAATTGATCTCATTTAAAAAGTCATTATCTTGTTAATGAACAAAAGTCAGTTTAGAATACTAATGATTCCAGTGTTAACGTCAACAAACAACTGTACACATTTGTTAAATTTACTCTCTCAGTAAAAATGCATGCTGGGTTGAAATGCTTAATAATGGGAAAAAAAGTTGTGATGCTGCCAAGTGCTGCTTGGCGATAGCCACATGTGGCACTGGCAGCCATGGCACGGTAACAGATGCTGTAAAACAACGAATATGAAAGATTTCACTCACAGAAACAAGTTTGGGAATCCCTACGTGTAAGCGTTACATTTGCACTGTCCAAAGCAATGTGCAGGCAAATATGTAAAAAGCACTGAGTTGAGATGCCTGCTATAATCATTATTACTGGGCAAAAATTTGGAATTTTAACAAGGGAATGTTCAATTATAGAAAAGCGTCCAGAAATAAAACCGCTGCAATGTTAAGATTTGGGGCAAAACACATATTATATCAGTGGACAGCAAGTGTAATGAGGAAGGGCATTTTAACATAAGGAGTGCAGGGTGTTTCAAAGGGCGATGTCTCTCAGGCTGGCAGTATGGAAGGGGTGAAAACATGGTGCCAGTTAAGTGTGAAATTAGCTGCAGGATCATCAGACATTGCATTCAGGCGTTTAAGGCATGAATGCCCCCAAATTGTTTTACCACAGACGGACGGACAGACAGACAGAGCTCCCCAGTCTGCAGTGCCTTTGTTGTTTATGTTATGGAACTTTAAATTGCCAGAGTCTGAATGTGGAAACAGAATATTATGAAAGTAAAGCATAGTGATAAGTAGTGATGTCATTTCACCTTCCCACACTGGGAACTGCAGGACAGAAGTGCCAGTTGCTGGCTGTGCAATTTCTTTACCTTGTGCAATTAAAACCTGCAGCAGTGAAAGAGCAGGCAGAGAGGATGATTTAAAATATACAAACAATTAAGTAAGAACATAAGAACATAAGAAATATACAAACGAGAGGAGGCCATTCGGCCCATCAAGCTCGCTTGGGGAGAACT
>JAODKM010000002.1:6836156-6849089 GCA_026780845.1 Petrocephalus sullivani
TGTTACTGATCAGCCTTTCCGTGCAGGATGAACCAAGGAGGCGAGTGTTACTGATCAGCCTTTCCGTGCAGGATGAACCAAGGAGGCGAGTGTTACTGATCAGCCTTTCCGTGCAGGATGAAACGCCATATTGCTGATTAACTGAAACTTGGGCACCACCTTTCAAATTAACCAGCACAAAATCTCTTTGAAGAGCCATGGAACAGAGAAAAGGTCCAGTTCTAGAACCTTCCTGCATCCTCATTGTTCTGACATAACTATAGTTCCAATCATTTATTATGGTATAATATTACCTTTATCATATCCACTCTATTAATAGTAGCATTCTTTAAATATTACAGTAAATACTACTCCTATTACACAAATACTATACAACATACAAATTAAAATAGCACATCTCTTTTTCCTTGTCAGGCCACTGCACTGTGTATGATATATGATATACTGTTCAATAAGTAAGGCAGGGTCAGCCAGGCCAGGAGCAACTGAGGTTAAAGGCCTCGGTCAGGGGTCCAGTGGTGGGATCACTCTGCCAATCCAGGGATTTGAACCGGCAACCTTCTGAATCCCAACCTACAGAGTTGCCCCTACCCCAGACAATTTATTTATCAATTTTTATTAAATCCTTTTTTTGGTCAGGGCATAATTCAATTATGTTGCACATTTTTTAGTGTCCTTATAAGTATTCTAAAATGCAGAGAATAGTACAAATAAACATTTCCGTGGGTAGGTGTGTCCAAACATTTGACTGGTACTGTACAAAACACTTGGAAAACATACATTTTATAACTCATGTATTACCAAAATGTTGCAATAAAAGCTATTACTCAATCCACTGAATAAACGTCAGTGGTACTGATTGGTTGCCCACCATGCACACACCCTCTTATTGGCTGCAAGCTGGGGCATCTGCGCAAAACAAGGTGGGAAGAGCTAACTGCCGTCACATGAGTGCGGCGGAGAACGCCGCAAAGGCAGCAGCTGAACTGAGGGCATGTTCCTCAAATTCATCAGTCTTATAAATTCACCTCTGCAGGGATGCAGCTACTAAGTCATCCACTGAAATACCTTTCAGGTCGATCTGGTCTGTATCCCTGCTTTAATGCACATTCGCTGCAGTATGGAGTTCCCGTCAATTATAATTTGTCTTCAAATTAAAATATGGCTGCAGTGATGATGTGAGTGTATGATATAAGGAACTTGAATATATTAAGCAATTAATAAACAGTCTTAGCTCTTTACAGGCCCTTACGCGGGTCACCATTACCTTCACTTTATTGCTTACAAAGCTCCTTCCTCACGCCTTTTAAAAGGCCTTTAAAAAGCGGAGCACTTCTCCATCGCTTGCGCTGTGCTCCGTCAGCTTTCAGCAGGGCCCTCCCTTCCTAATATCTGAGCACGGCTTCACATTGACAGCGCTGTGTGAGAGCTCTGGGCAGACGGGTGCCGCTTCTGACACTAAGCAGTGGCTCCTCCTAATCCTCACTCAGTAAGCTCATTTAATTGGCCCTCTCTGTGAGCAGCACCCGTCCAAGCGCCTCTTTGCTGGGAGTTGCAATTAGCAGGCAGGGCCAGCACCATCTGACATTTCCATCTTACAAGGCAGAGTGCTGCCACCTGCTCCCTTAGGGTTCAATAAGAGAGCCCAGCAGGACAGGCAGAGATCAGGACATTCTCCACTGAGCCTGCGTTTTGTCGACAGTTGACCAGATACCCCGAATCTGAAAAGCTTGTTTAAAAAGCCCTGTAATTATACAAGCAGATGTATCTGACCAAATGAATTTGTCACAATCCAAATGATCAGAACCATAAAACACCTTTCAAAAGCAGGGCCTCAAGAGGCTCTATTTCCCTGGAAAGCCGAAGCCTAAAGATAGCACCACCTACAGGTCTATCAGGTACCAGCATGTCAGGGACCGTGAGATATTCAGTGCTAGCTTTATAACACTAGAATCACATGATTCTGTTATAAAATCCTGGGTCTAATACCAGTGTCTTAGAATGCGGCTCATCTATCTATCTGTCTATCTATCTATCCATCCATCAATCTTCCAACTGCTTATCCTGGTCTGGGACATGAAGGCCTGTTATCCAAAGACCCATCATGCTCCATAAGTTAAACTGTAAGCTCCCAAACTCTTAAGAATGTGTAAAATGCAGCATAATCTCCACATAATCCTAAATCTATCCATCAAATGGGTCCTTCCGAGGTGTAGCAGCGTAGACTATGATATAGTGCACAGTGAACGCTTAATATAGGAGTTAACCATGGATGATTTACTACAGATTAAATTTATGATTAAAATATAAATGCAAGGGCAGATTAACTTAACTGGGACCCTAGGCTGACATCAGCATGGACACTCAGGTACTTCCAATTTAACCAACAACAGTATTTCCATGGTGGGGGGGCCAGTGGGGCCCTACACTAGGATAGCCTGTTTTAATGTGCAAATTTTTTGAGCCTCTCATAAGTAGAATTAGGATAAGTAGTTAGAATATGGATGGATGGATGGATGGATGGATCTGTTGAAAAAATACCAGGTACAGGTGATTTTGATTTTAAACCAAATATACGTACCAGCCTTTTATACAAACTCAGATTTATTTCCTGTCTAATCACAGTATTATAGAACACCATAAAAAAGGGGAATTTTGCCCTAAAAATTAGTATTTTATAAATTTCCAGAGATAAAAATCATAAATGTATCTGAAATCTACAATTTCATGGGCAGGTATACTGGTAATTCAAAAAATATATAACCTGGTATGTGACCTTTTAAATACGATGAAGGTCACCATTGTGTGACTGACTCAAGCTTCCTGCAAAAAGACCGCAGAAGCCTACCCAGAATTGGCACTACAAACCCGTCATACACCATTTATTTTTAGCTAGAACACTGGCAGCAGCAATCAGCTAGCTACTATACTTACTCTGAATTTTAATAAGCAACGTATAAGCAAAAACGGCCACAAATACTTTATGCTTGAAAAACTGAAAGGGGCAGCTAAGCAAATTATGGGTACCGGGGGTTACAAACACTGCGCCTTTGATGATAAAGGTCTGCCATTATTCCATATTACTTATATGCTAAGAAACAATTAAGCAACAAATTGTCTGAAATGGTGGATGAAAAAAAACAGTGTGGCAGTGTAACACATATAATACCAAACTGGTACATTCAGATACATCTATACATAGCTAGCTAGCTATCCTAGCAGCTTTTTGGCTTTGCAATAGTAGTAAGTGGAATTTTATTTGTTTCAGGCAGAATATTGATGCGGATGATAACTGGCGTTACTAGGTTATAGAGTTTTTTCTCCACCAAAATGTAAATTTAACACTCTTTTAAATGTAGATGTTAATTCAAGACCTTCAAATTGGGTCGAGGTGACAAGTCATGTTCAATAGGTAATTTCAGGTACACTATTAGAAAATTCGGACTTCAGCTTTTGTTCAAGAGTAACTTAGTTCAAATTTAAAAGTGTCAAGGAGGCTGATGAAAATTTACATTATCCTTAAGTATAAAAGAATCAGTGACTTCATTTGGGTTAGGCCCTTATCATCACTCAGCGAAATCTAATCCTAAAGACCAATTTCAGTATCAGCTCTCCTGGACGAGGAGGAACAGGGGGCTTCCAACCACAGGCTCCTGATTCTGAGTGTCACACTAGCAGATGATATTTCAGTGAGAACATTCTTCCCTGTATCATTTCAATGGCTGATTAACATGTGCTCTCTTTTAACATATTAACAGATATGAAAGTTGAGGGTCTCCATTAGAAGCAGAAACAGCTCTTGTTCATGTATAAGTCTAAGTCTGTGTACATGAGTTTGTTGCCCTATAGCGGTATTGCATTATTTGTTATTATTACTGATTGTCACCTTCAGGAAATGCATAAATAAGAATGTCATCAAAATAAACATGCATAGCAATGAAACCTTGAATGACTAGAATAATACTAGGAAGACATGGTATGTTTGGAGCAGAAAGTAAGATACTTGTTCTCATTCTTCTGTTTTTTTTTTTTTTTTTATTTCTTCACTACTCACAAGAAACAGAGGCTTCTGGTGACATTTACCCTTGGACACATGGAGTTTCTTAGAGAAGTGCAATGTTCCTCACTCGTACGATGACAGCAGTGATATGTGTGAATGCACACAAGCTGAACTGTGCCCCAGATGGCTAATGAATGCCCCACAGAGCCATGTCTCCAGCAAAGAGCAGCATAGCCTGCACCAAGCTACAATTTGTGTCGTCCTATCAAACATAACTTGCACAAAGCTTTATGTCTCAATTATGTTATTCTATTATATTATTGATCCACATATAACTTCTGTTATGGAAAACTAATATAATTAATACAGTTTAAGTACATAAGTTACGTATATAACTATTACAAATGAAAACACCTTTCTAAAAAACTACCTTTAGTTCAAGCTGCATACACAGAAATTAATGAAACACGGGCTGGCTTGTGATTACTATTAAACAATTTTTCCTAGGATGTGTCAGAATTAAGTATCTAAAAATGCATTCATAAGTCAGGTGAAAACCAAATATCCCAGTGTATCACTACAGGCTTTTACTGTACAGTTAAACACCAAAACATAAATGCCTGGAAAGTCAAGTCATTTCACTTCAAAAATTTATTTACCCGTTTCACCAAACAAAAGAGAATCCACGATGTAACAAACAGCGATATACCTTATCCTTGGCATAGTTCTTGACAAAGTACACTGCATTTTGCAGCAATAAAATGAACGTTTGCTACCAAGAACATTTATTCATGCCTTTAATACACCTCTTAATTGATGATGAGGTTTAAGGGATTTTTGTCAGGAGCATCTTGTGAATCAACTAAATAATTCATAAAACAATCCTTACTGGTTTGGAAGCAATTCATCCATCCAACTGTTGTTTACTCAAAGTCTTATGATAGCACAGATGTTACATATACAGTTATTGCATGGTTTGCTGATAGAAATAGTAACAAAGTCTTCTCATTTCATTTTGTAAGATATTGTAAGGGCTATTCTAGGGATACAGATTTTAGTTTAACGTGATATCACTCAGCTCCTTAGCAAGCCTTTTTAGCCGATCCATAACAAACTATGGTATGATGTGCACTTTGCGGGGAAGGAGCCCCCAAATGATAATGTAATAAATGGATACAGTGAAATAATGGCCAGTAAGTTCAACATATCCTTTGTGGAATATGATATTATGCTTTGTTTTTAAATTTCTGCACTGAAACAAATTAGCAAATTATACAATTACAGTTTTTTACTGCTCAAACTTGTGAAGATTAGAGAAACAAAAAATCTTCCACGGGAAAACAGATCTTTGACTTAAAAACTAAACTATACAAACGAGAGGAGGCCATGAAGATCGCTTGGGGAGAACTTAAGTAATAGTTAACTAATAATTAATAAACTTACAGTAAGTAAGTTCCCCGAATCATCTTGCAGAAGCCATAAGCATCTTTCAGGTCAGCTCTCATTTGGTATCACACAGTGTGTGACTGAAATGAAACCCCCCCCAAAGTTTTATGCACTAATTCAATACAGAACAGCATTTTTATCCCTTAAGTAGACTGTCTGACTGTGTAGGCTAATCTATTTTGCATAAACAGCTTGACCAACTGGAATGTCTGTGAAGTTGAAAAATAAAATAGTGTTTGAAGATAAACAGCAATCAATCCATCCTCCTTAACCATTTATCCAGCATAGAGTCACAGTAACGATCTATTAACATAACATCGAACCTTACGGCAGATAAAACTGTAACCAAATTGGTACCCTTTGCAGCTGCCTGTACCTGTAACCTACATCTCTGCTTGGCACTAAGACTGCCCTCACATGCTGAAGTCTTCAGCACAGATCTTGTTCTTTTAAAGTCAGCATTATGCTCCACACCTGCGCAACATACATGTCACACATCTAGAGATTAGCTGGGGTCAGACAACACAAAAAGTCACAACACCATTGGCCGTCATTTATTCTGGTCACATACATTTGAGTAACATATCCAAAGGCACTGTCATCAATTACAAGAAGTGTTCGAATTATCAATGATAATGTAAGTAAGAGGACTCTACTCTGAGTAAATCTGCACAAGATTCTCTAAGTAAGTCCCTCATACTATCACCTTAAAACTCATGTGTTAATGTAGCGTGGGCAAGTATGAGAATGAGTGTGTGAAGTCCCTGGGGACACTATGACATCAGAACACCAACACATATCTTATTGTGAGAAACTAATAATTGGATCTCTGCAAGGTCAACAGAACTGCCATGTTTCTCAAGCCATTCGACAATAACTTCCTTTTCCTTTGTCTAGATCAGGGTTTCTCAAACCAGTTTTTACTACCAGGAGTTGGATGGGAGCAAAAATGTGGACTGCCTGGAAGGGAGCTGGGTATAAGTAAAAATGTGGACTGTCTGGGAGGAAGCAAAAATGTGGGCTTTCCTCTGCTGGAACCACTTCCCCAACCCCAGAAGAACAAGACCAACATCTCCAGCCTGTTATCAAGTCTAAAATAACAATGTGTTGTAGTTCATCCATCTTCTAACCACGTACTCTGAGCAAACGATAAACCTACCTCAGACCGGATAGGGGACACGGAAGATTCAGAAGACAAGCAGGGAATAAAATGATTAAAAGACTTTTTTGTTGCTACCAAAACCTGAGTTAAAGTAAACCTAGTACTCCTCAATACATGGCGTAAAAATGTCCTCTCCTCAGCTTTCATAAAGAATGAATGAATGAATGAATGAATGAATGAGCAGAAATGAGTGGGAGGTTGGCTACGCCATTCAGGAAGCTGTAGACATTGAGAAACATGGACATTCTCATCAGAAATGACCCAGAAATATAGCTGGAATAAACAAATAACCACCAAAAACACCTAAGCCTGACCCGTTACTAATCTGACATCTCACTTTATGAAAACTGTATTTCTTTACGTTGCTGCAGATATTTCCGCTGCCGTGTGCGCCCGGCACCTTTTTTCCTGTCGAGCAGGTAACTCTTTAAAAATGGAGAGTAAATGGGTTTTACTATCAGGCAAAAAACTTTTCCGTTTCCATCTGCAGTATGTCTGTAGTATATTGTGTATATACTGTAGCACATACTACTGCACTACTCCTTTCAGAAAAACCATGAATGTCATGCATGTGCTATACTGCCTGTATACCTCTGTACACCCATGTGTACTGTCATTCTTAACCAACGGATGTTTTACACGTGCTGCAAGACGCTCTGCACAAGAACACCTACCCTGAATATATTTTTATACAAAGTGAAAGGTAAGAACTCTCCAGAATATCCCACCATGCTAGAGCACAGTGGCATAACCTGTCAACAAAAATCCAGATGGGATTCTGCTAAAATGTGCAAGCGTGCAGCTTAGGATATCAGTATTAACCACCATCAGGCAATGTGTCAGAAAAGACTTAACCTGAAAGGCGCAATTCAGTAACTTGGTCCCCAACATTCATTGACACACAGATTCTAAACCATTTTAAAATTATAATAAAGTATTTGCACTACAGAATGACAAAAGCCTGATGCATCATATGTGCACAAATGTGAATGAAGTAACTGTGATATAAAACTAAAACCAAAAATGGCTTTACTGGCTACATGCAGGTATTTCAATGCAAGTGCGAATTAACTGAAAATGGTGACTGACGCATGACAACGGCGGCATCAGTGATGACTGGGGTGGGAGGGACCAGAGGGGGGCTACCCAGCATGCCTCAGCACTGGCGTTAACCCCAACAGCACTGCAATGCTCCATTAGAGTTGCTCTTTCCAGCCATCTCCCGGCCAGCCCGCAGTAGCATCTCCAGAACATGCAGATACAGCTTGGCTGGCACACGCAAGCACCCGCCATCAAATCGATCCGCTTCGAGCTGCTGTGCAGCGGCGCCTGTGGCGGGGGGGCTCTCAGCCCATAGTGCCGCACCAACAGCACTGCCTCCATTTTTTTATTGAATTTTTCGGATGAATTTTATGTCCTACTTCTCAGCCTCTCAAGTCCGACCTGATCTGAACAGAAATTTCCACATACTTATATCGTTATTTATTGGGCTCTTCTACAAAACCGAATAACCGAAAATGGAGGTTGAGCTCTTACTTCATGTCCAGGGCACTTCCTGTCTGAATGACCTTTTCATATGTCACAAATCGCCTTCTGCTGGGCTCATAATGGTACTCAGCTATACACATATGCAGGAGATATACTGACAAAACAAACAAATGCTACACTTATCCATAGCAGCCTTTCTATATACTATTTAAGATATATTGTACTTTACTACTGCAGTAGACTTTCCAGAAAAATGTTGGATTGATATTGCTGCAGGTATAAATAATTAGCACCCAGGGATCCTGGCCTTGACATCAAAGTTTTCTGAGCTCTATTCTGACATTTCCAGCAGGGAGAGCAAATGACTGCATTTTCATCTCCAAGACCCCCTAATTCCATGTTCAAACAGCTGGAGACGCTACAGCTGCACGGCAGGCCCCCTCTGAACCCTCTTTTCAGCCACAACTTTAATGATGCCACGAGTGTCCAGGCATCCGGCTTGCCCACGATACCGGAATCTTCAAAGGAATGAGAGGACTATTCCCAACACCGAGATTAGTTTCCGCTTTTCCGCCCAGCTGAAAGAGGAGAGCATTACATTCAGAGCGAGCTATGGGTCTGGAGAAGGACACGGCAAACAGGAACAGCACGGCCCATTTCCAGGAAATTCTTTTTTTTTTTTTAAAGTCTGGAACGCGCATACTTTCCATTGTCAGCAGCAGCAGCCGACTTCAGCCACTGGGCGGTACACTTAATAACATGATCGGAAAAACTCAGACTAATTGATTTTCTCGATTTATCGGTGACTGATTAACAGACTGTATCCTCGTGAATTTTATGAAACACGCCCTCATTTTTGTAATAAGGTATGAGGTCTAATCCAGGCAAGACCTGCCATTTACCATAGATTGCAAACTGCCCTACAGGATTCTCATACTGCATAGCAGACAATAGGCTAAGAATTACATTTAAGATGGCAACTTCGTGCTAGGTTTCGGAAATATTGTTCAATAGATTCTCAGCTGGAGATCTGCAGTGATTATATTTTACATAATATCCCTCCAAACACCATTAATCCAATTAACCTCTGAGTGTAATTGTCGACGTGTATCGACGTAATTGTCGACTTACCATTTAAATAAAAGGAACCATGTCCATCAGCCTAATCTGCAGTCTAAAAAGTATATAGGACACAGACAACACCTTTGTATTATGTAGTGATGAAGTAGAATGGGCTTGTTAGTGTCTCTAATTTGTGAATATTTGACTTGACGTTGTTTAAACCCGTCAATAACTTAATAGCTAAGTCGAGGTCAACAGAAACATCATAATGTCATACATTCCTGTTTAACCCAGGTTTATATCGTTTTGAGGATACTCCAGAGTGACACGGCCATTTGGCCCCACGTGCCCACAATCAAGCAATGCTAAGTTTCATCAGGTGAGGTTTAGTTCTGCTTTGTTGGCTACATTACAGACATGAGATATTTAATAACCTTCCTGGAGAATATCAGCTGGAGTGGGTTCCATTAAAAAACTGCTACTGCCCTGTCCTGTCCTGTAGGACTCGCCCCAGCACAAACAGCTCTAATGAAACATGATTTAAAAGCACTGCTTTGGCCTTTTGTATGCACTCATTTACCATGGAAATAATTCTGTAGTGTACTGCTTCTTAGGGGCTATCCATTAATTTAAACTACAGAAATTCAACAGTATAGATCAGTCTGAAAGCATAGACTCACACTGTTTAAACCACTGTTTGTACCAAACCAATGTTGTTACAATCTAATCACTGAACCACCAATAAGATTCTTTAGATCCTGTTTGATGGGTCATCACAAGATTCTGCTCATCTGTTATGTATTATATCTAAAAGTACTTTGTCTGAGAGTACAAAATCAGGAACCGTGTTTGGACTAAAACAAGACTCAGTTTTTTAAGATGGAATCCAGGTTCTTATTCTCGACCAGCACCTTCTCCAATTAATACCTTTAAATATATTTTCTGCCATCTGGTGACCCTGACTGATGTATTTATCCTCCTGATCTGGGGACTGTTCTCCCGCAGAGATTCCCTATTTTCTCTTATCATAACCTTTGTTTTGTTACTGCAAATAATACATTATTTTCTCTCTGCCAATAAAGATGATATTGGTCGAACAACCATTGCCTCAGACTGAAATTCATGCAAAGTGTGTCCCAAATCACATCACTCCAGAAGCTATATAAGGCTCTCAGTGACATGACAGCAGTGGGGACTTCATGATCTGTGTAAGAATCCTTAGCGTCACTGGTTGAGAGCAAAATCTGCAGGAGAGAGGAAGCAGTAGAGCTGGACTGGAGAGAATGAGCCATTTCCTCCCGCCATCCATGCATAAGCAGGTTGAGATACTTCATTTCCTTTTCGCTTGTTTGCACCCGTCTCTGAAAGGACTAAAAATGGATGTGTGGCTTCTATACGCCAAAATGTGGGGGAAAAGATTACTCTGCTTCTACCGATACATAATTCTCTCAGGATTAAACTGTTTTCCACGAGGATTTAATTTTCCCCACGTAAAGGGCCCATCTCATTCTATGACACGTTGCTGTGACAACTCTAAGAACTGCGGAATATCCAATCATCTCACCACAAAGAAGGCCACAGCCCGCACACAGCTACTAGCTCAACATGTGCATTGTAAATATTGCCTCATTTCAATTTGAACTTGAGTAAGGACCAGAACCTTCATGCAGGACTCAATGAGCCACAAAATTAACTGCTATATGCTGCACGTGAAACAAAGAAGTGGTTCATTACTGTACCTGTAAGATCAGAAATGTATATATCTAAGGGAACTTAGCAACAGCACTTACTGAAGGCATGGTCAACCTCTACAGTCAGCCCAGACGGCCTCTATTCAACTCTCTTAACAGAGGAGGGAGCCTAAACAAATGCCTTGCTTGGTCGGTGGCTGGTGAGCTTTCCGCAGAGCTAGGATGGAGACCTCTTCGGTAAGTAGAACAAACATAGTGAGTGCAACCAAAACAACAAAGAAAAAAATGATCAATCCAAAATGAAATCAGAGAATGCACAGCATCCTGCACCAGCATGAGGAGGGTGTCATACGGTGGAATACATTAAGGCTGTTAGCAGCAGCTGGTGTGGAGTGAATTGACAGATGGATTGTACACAAACATTAAAAGCCACGAAAGATTCCACCGAGACCAGTGACCCTGGCTGAGGAGGGGCTTCCGAAAACATCTCCTTAAAAGACAATAGGCCTAACGATGCATGAGGGCAAATTAAAGAAGCAGTTTCTGAGTAAGCAATGCCTGAAACACCCATGAGGAAAAGTCAGATTCCAGCTTCCCACAATCCTAGTCATGGATTTAAGGAATGAAGTCAGGAAATCATGCTAGCTGGTCAACCACACTGTACAGAACGTGACCGATCAACATCCTGACCAAGCATGTCATGCATTATGCTTTTATAAATCCATTAATTTCGTCGTAACAGTGGTTTTTAAAATTACTGCAGAAATTTTATTACAAGCATTTTGCAAATTTGTTGCTTAAAAAAAGGCCAAACGAGCTCAGCCACTGACAAATTACTAGGAAAATGCCAACTGGATCAATTATAATAACAAAGCAACACTAGGCCCATTTTTTTAAATCACTGTCAGCTTTTTGCATGTGTCAAGGCCACAGACTGAATTTATAATAATTCGGTAATTTTCTCTGGCTGATAATGAAGATCACGGAAACGGAATTAAGCATGCCCTTCATAACAATCAGCTCAAATCGAACTGCGGGAGAGAGGACATAAATGAAATTATCGCTTCAGTGCTGGAGAAAGGCTGGTGTTTAACTTGTCAATGGCATTCTGGTTATCTAGGAAGGAAAAGGTAAGATATTACATTAGCTAAAATTTAATGGAAGAAACTAACTGCAAAGTAAAGTCAACACTCTCTGCTGACCTTTAGAAGACCTGACATGCTAGACTATTGTATCTGAAATTGACACCGAAGTGCTTTTCGGAGAGAAGTAATATGCTCTCTCTCACACACACAATGAGGCACCACCTCAGCAGTGCATGTTCACAAGCGCACCTTTCAGCTAGCTGTCAAAGAAGGTGCAAGAAGGGGAGGAAGGCTCAAGGCCAGTGCCTTTCATCTCAATCTCATTTTCCGTCAGCTCTTTCTGAGAAAGGGAATGCTAAAGACACTTTTATGAAAGAGCCAAGGCATCAAAATGATCTCATAAATACTTCTAATGCTTATTTTACTCTGTTGTGCCGGTAAATAAAACATCGACTGGATCATTTTCCATAATGACTTATCCACTGAATGGCCGCGGTGACTCTGCAGGCTATCCCAAGACAGAAAGCACGGAGCACCTAGAAGGGATGCCCATCCCTTACAGAGCACCGGCGCGGCCACACCATCAAACAGAGACGGGACACCAGTCCACCTGAACAGTGGGAGGAAACGGTTGGTAACTTCACACACAAACAGTAGGGGAGATATGAGGCTGTGGGGTGAGTCACATTACTACCGTAGCACGGAGAACAAAAAGACACTGCGGTAAAATTCATGTTAATACAACATACATACATCCATCCATCCATCCATCCATCCGAATTGAATGAGGATTTGGATCCTAGTCTGGCAGGGGTTTGTTGACCGGGGACTGCTCTCCAGGTGGTCCTCTACAGAGACCAGAGAGGGTGGTCTGAGGTCCTGTACCAAGAATGCAGGTGTTTCGATGGTAATTATTAATATTTATACTCACCTAAAGGATTATTAGGAACACCTGTTCAATTTCTCATTAATGCAATTATCTAATCAACCAATCACATG
>JAODKM010000002.1:6849189-6869901 GCA_026780845.1 Petrocephalus sullivani
GCCACGTAGAATTAAGGCAGTTCTGAAGGCGAAAGGGGGTCAAACACCGTATTAGTATGGTGTTCCTAATAATCCTTAAGGTGAGTGTATCTTATAAAACTAATTACATTTTTTTTCCAGTGTATGATTTTTATTGCTTTCTTTTAAATGTATGTAAAACACTTTGTAAACCCTATGGTTAAATTAATGCAAAATAAATAAAATTTGATTAATATAAAGATGAATCTGTCCATCCATCCATCCTTCCATCTTCGCTACCCGCCTGTCCTATTCAGGGTCGCGGGGGGTCCTGAGCCTATCCCAGAAGCTCAGGCACAAGGCAAGGAACAACGCAGGACGGAGCATCAACCACCTGGCCACAATGCCAACAGACAATTAATGACAGAACGGTACAAGAGACATCATTCGACTTTGACACTCAGCATTATACTTGTTGCAAATAGCTTAATTAAACTCAGTTAGAAGTTGGCAAGTGATCCTGGAAGAAGATCACAGTGCTTCCTTTATAATGCATGAAGTTCAGGAGAGTGATGCAAAGCAGCTTTAGGGGAAAGGGCAGACGAGCTGCTTTCAGTCTCTCCTTCTATTTAAGCTGTCAGATTGAGATGCTTCCTCTGCCGTCTCTTCCAGCACTTTCACAAGCCCAGTCATTTGGAAGACATAATAGGACATATTTGTTTGTTGCGACTCCCATCAGCCCTCACCGGTGCTGCTTACAAAAAAAAAACACATGCTCCTTAAAAAGTTGCATGTTTACTCTTGTCTTCTGTCTGTGCTTTTATTGGAAAAGTGCATTTGACTTGATGTCATGTGTACTAGGGCTGCAACGATTCATCGAGTAACTTAAATAACTCGATTACACAAAATCCTCGATGCAAATTCCTTTGCTTCGATGCTTCGTTTAATCCACATGACTATGTACTGCTCAGTGACCACCGTGTTTCACACGGAGGATTATTACTGTCGCACAGTGTGCTTACGCTTCATTACGTGTAGCAGAGCGGTAGAAAAAACAGGGTGGTGAGGCTGTACGGATTGGGTAGCAACAATGCTGTACAGATTAGGTAGCGACAATGCTGTACAGATTAGGTAGCGACAAGGCTGTACAGGTTAGATAGCGACAAGGCTGTACGGATTGAGTAGCGACAAGGCTGTACGGGTTGGATAGCAACAAGACTGTACGGGTTGGATAGCGACAATGCTGTACAGATCGGGTAGCGACAAGGCTGTACGGATTGGGTAGCAACAATGCTGTACAGATCAGGCAGCAGCAAAGCTGTTCAGATCAGGTAGTGAGAGTGACACTCCCATAGGGACCCATTCTAAAAAAATGGCAGAAAGATTTTCGGCACAGAGACGGTGAATAGTTCCAAACAATTGACATGCAATTCAACACTGCTTCATAACTACAGTTAGCTGCACGGCTAGCATGTTAATACAGCTGATTAAAATATCAGTTTTCAGCTCTCCTCGGGTCACATGGGTCAATGTGAATTTACTACCAAATTTATGGTAAAATAGCTTATTTTGTGGTCATTTATTTGCCAAAAAAATACCATGTTGTGGTACAGTGTCTGAATTATTACGTGCGCTTTTTAAGTGCTGCATTCGCAAATAGCACTCGAACAAAAACGTTCTTTTTCTCAGGTTATTTCATCTCCTGTTGAATTACTTAAAATATCATCATTATGGCATGCAGTTTAACCATTAAAACCAATGAGTTGTTCATTTCAAGAGACCTGCCTTTTTTCTCTTTTTAATAGTTACTATTGCACTTTAATATATTTCTTATCTGATTACTCGATTAAATTGATGGCATAATCAATAGAATACTCAATCACTAAAATAATCGTTAGCCGCAGCCCTAGTTCCTACCATTTAAAACTACAGATTTGGATGGTTTCATTATTCTCTCTGAGCTTTCCATTCACTGTCAGAAATTTTTGGTATCTATGTAGATTAGTCTAAGGTCATGGAAGTTGGACACACAGTCTGGCACCTGAGAGGTAGAGGGGGTGTCTGGGGGGGAGGGGGGGCTGCAAGACATTGTTAAGACATTGTTGACTCAGTTTACAAAGCTGCAGGAAGAGAGATCTGCCTTAAATTAAAGAGTCTAGAAAGCCCGTGCTGTTGGGAAAAGCCTGACGTAATGTTGAAAACATGAGAGGTTGTCTTCTGGAATTGCAAGCCTTTAAACAAATGAAAGGTTACACAGTTAAGCTTTCCCTAATATTAAAGAAGCTTATAAAAGGCTTATTTCTGGTGGTTTAAGGTTCCAATCAATGTCATATAATGAGCTTGAAATCTTATTCTGTTACCGCTCCAAAAATCAGTTTTCATTCCAGTTCAACATTAAAAAAGTCTCGAACGCATTTAAGGGACTATAGAGGCAAACAGAGATAAATAAATTAATTTGACAGTTATCAGTACTTCCCTCTGGTGAGAGCATTAAACCTGGCTTGAGAAAGCTATTTTTCAACATTAGAATACAGCAGTTTAGTTGTGAAGGTGAAACACCGCACCAATTAAGCAGGGCCATTCCTCGTGTCAAGTGAAGCAATATGCCCTGTAGTGGAGCGAAGGCATAGATTATGGAGGCAGTGCAGGAACAGTGAGAGAAGCATCTGGAACTAGAAGCAATACTATTAATATTGCTAAGAGTTGATGCTGGTTTCTGTAGCATTCATCTCTCACACACACAATAGAGCTGGGGTTTGAAAGCCAGTGGAAACAAATATATCTCAAGAATTTCCCCCTGGGGAGAAGTCTTAATTTTCAGGTACTGAGGCAGCAGTATATAAGCAAGTTTATACTAAAGCACATATATGTTTATTCCTGTAATTGAACAAATTTCTCGACTAATGCCATTAACAGGAATGGAAAACCTACGCATGAGCCAGCCAGGTCAACAAATCTTTCGGAGAAGCTGCAGACCACAAAGACAACAAAATAGGAACTAAAATGTTGTTTTTTTTTTTATTTTACTGTACGAAAAGTAACAGTAAAGCCGCAAAACAGACCTGCTTAGTCTAGTAACTGAGTTTTTGCCTTGACACAGACAGACATTTTATCATAAAGTGCTGAATATCTCATGTAATTTTCTGAATAAATATATGATGTGAATAGCATCGTAAAGTCAAAGTACTGTAACGCGGGAAGCGACTTAGTGTTATTATAGCTTTGATTTTATTTAGTTATTTATTTATATATTATTCTCATGTTTGGGGTGGGGCCCTCCCGTAGCCCCCAAATACATATGCAATGCTAAGTAAAGGTATTATTATTACTACTATTATTTACATTGATATATGTGGCCTAACTTCTTATGTGCTGGGAACAGACAAAGCAAATTTTCTTGATATACTCCTAACGCGCCTGCACCGGGTGGTTGAATTGCTTCACTTGGTGAAAAAAAATAATCCAGCTTATGGAAGCAAGACAGTCAGATACATATTTGTAAAAACTGCAAAACGTAAAAGCTTTGAACATATAACATCGTTTTTTTTGCTTCTTAATGCTGGCCATCTAGTGTAAATAATACTTGGAGGACATTAAGGTCAAATGCAACTGCCCCCCACCTCACAGAACAACTTGCCCCGGGGGTCTAGAACCACCACTGATCTCCATCCAACCTTCTTCTACTGGCGAATCCTAGAGTGTCATAAGGCGGCCTTAAGCCTTTCCCAGGCTGCATAGGGTACAAGGAAGGGGGAACACCCTGGCCAAAACAGCAGTCCACTGCTGGAGTGGGACAGGAGTGGTACCCAAAGAAACCACAATGTCACCCAAAAGAACAATGTGTTTCAGTTTTATTAAACTTGCTGGCTTTGTCACTTTGTTCCCCCGTCAGATAACCTCTAAAGCTTTACCTGAGGCTTTCGAACCACTGACAGCTGGCCTTTCAGAAAATAGTACTGCTTCACTTTGCATAAAAGAAATTCGGCAAAAGCTCATCAAAGCTTCTTCAACTTTCATTCCCAGTGGTACTCTATGGTAATTGCTGAGAGACAGATTTCTGGGTAGGAAGAAAAACTGTCTTGTCAGGATTAATTCAGCTACTGTTTATTTATTTTTTTCTTACCCATCAGTGTTTAAGCATAAGTTACCCCCTATATATATATATATATATATACACATTACTCTCAGCAGGATGGCTCCACACTGAAATGAGTGAGAAGCTAAGGCCCAAACTTGCCAGAGCTCAGCAAGCTGACGGCACTGGGCATGTGAGCAGAAAGCAGCCTGGCCAAAGGCGGTACAGAGGAAAGGTGACGTCACAGAGCACAGAGCTGGGGGAGGGACCCGGGGGCCGAGTCCAGTGTGGAGCATCATTACCAGTTACTACTATTGTGCCTTATATGGGCTATGAAAGTAATCATTTAAAAATGCCCCCAGCTAATATGGTGCAGCTCAGATCTGCTCCCTCACAGAAAATAACTGCCCAGACTGGCTCTAAGGGCTACCCATTGCTATTTAAGGTAAGGAGTGGATAAAATAATGCAGTATGCTATGCATGACATCCTCCAATCAAATGATGGCAAAGTGGTAATAAAGACACCAAGAAGGACTAACGTATTCAGAATATACATTCATGCAACAGTCAAAAGAAACGCTATAACTTAAAGCTCAAAGATTCTTTTGAGGTGTAATTTTGTGTATTAATCATGTTTAACAGTCACTGCCCAGAAAGAACACAAGACATTCTGCAAGGGTGCCATCTATATGGCAGCCAGACGCCTATACTGACAAGCCAGCACTGAATAATACCAATGAGTCACACAGCATATAGAAAACCTTCTAACATCACAGACATTGCACATTAATTCATTAACACACTACTCGGGTTATAAGCTTCAGAATGTTCAACCCAGCATAATGATCTCTTTGGCAGATGTAACGTTCCACCATTCGTGAGAATTTGTCACAGCCTGTGGATAGAGCCCGAGCGGACATATAAAGCAATACTATTACAGCACAAAGAATCGTCAATAATAAATTAAGCCACAGTTACATTTCCCCAAACAGAACCAGAAATTCCTTCGGCGAACACTTTATCTGATGAGTGAGAACACTTTATCTGATGAGTGAGAACACTTTATCTGATGAGTGAGGTCCTGGTTCCACCGCGATCTTGAGAGGATTCCTGACTCCAGATGCAAATCCATTTCTTAAAATGGCCTTAAAGGCATGCATGTTGTAAAAAATGTTAAAAACCATGACTTTGGAATCAGAGGCACAGCAAATAAATTGCCTAAAATCAGTAAAGGAAAAAAATATAGTATGTTTGGGGTTATGTTAGATCTTAAATAGAATGGATAGTTTACTTTTATTTAAAAAAGAGGAAATAGTCATTTCAACTCCAACTTCCAGTATAGTTGCAAGTAAAAAACCATAAGCCTACACAGGACATAAAAACAATGCTTCCCAGTTCATCTAAACACAGATTCATATATTCACCATTTATAACTGTTCACTTATAAGATTAAATTATCAACTATGTAAAGCACATAAAACCCGAAATAGGAACGAAACTGTGCCTGTAATGTTACCCAACCTAGACTTCAGCCCTCATTAGCGACCATACGACTTCTAATGAAAATTCCAGAAGTTTGATTTGATTTACGACACGACACGTTATTTAGATGGGGGCAGTGAAGGTCCGTGATACGCAACCCTATGGCAAACGCGATTTACTAAGGGGGGGGGGGGGGGGGGGGCGGGGCCCCTCTTTTTTACAGTGGGGGGGGGGGGGCCGGGGGGCGGGGTTGAGGCCGCCTAACAGGAGAGGAAATAGGGCCGGGTGGGGGTCGGGGGAGGGGAGAGAGAGGAAGGGGGGAGGGGAGAGGGGGAGGGGAGGAGGGGGGAGGCGCTATACGCACTATGCAATTCCACCGCATTGCCGATAGTTAGTTACCATACAGCGATTCACCTACAGAAGATGCTGCAATTCATTACTTGAAATTTACAGAGAAATTGTGCACGTCTAGCCTTCGGAAGTTGGCATCAAATTGAAGAAGTAGGAGAAGGTATATAAGGCGTGAATCCGAAAGCACAGGACTTGGAAATTTATCAGATGTTTAAACACTCACTCAAGAACATAAATGCAGCACGAGTATGGTATTAAACTGCTGCAAAAGTACGCGACTGTGCATTGCCTAAATAGTGACATTAAGACAACACTAGAAGCAGGTCAACCGTACAAGCCTTGGCGAATAACATTCAATAAAGCAGACCCAGATTTAATGCATTTACTTACAGCAAACATACCGTTTGCGCTGACTGTGGACCAAAACGGGTGATTCGAGTAATTGTTAAGATAAAGGTTTATACATATAAAACACTACGCTTGAGCCAAGTCCTTAAAACACACACACACACCGAAATATAGGTAATACCACTGCGAACTGACACAATTCTTTGAAGGCGGATGTGGTTCCTTTTAAGACCCAGATAAACATCTGGGGGTACGGTGCCCGTGTATATAATGCTGCTCGTCGTCCATGCGCAGCATCTGGACACCGCTGTCCTGCGATTACAGATGTGCCATGCAGCGGGCCAGTTCGGCGCACTCACCAGTCTATGGGAGATGCGTCGTTAATAACATCCTGGTAGGCTGTTTGCAGCTCCAGCCGGTTTTTGCTGAGGTTCACGGCCATGCCGACGTCCTTTCGATCGCCCAGGCCGGCGTAACAGTTGCGATGGGACTGCGAGCTGCTAGACTGAGGAAGGAGCTGAAACTGAGGGACACAAAGAAGATGCGCGTCTCGGCGCTAACCTACGGAGCTCCCCGGTCCTAGCGCTAATATAGCGCTACACCCACTCACGGCTGCTGGTGGGGAGAAATAAGTTAGTTTTTATTAAGCAATCCAATGGCAAACCAAAACCGAAAACTGATCGCGATTAATGTATTACAATCACTTTTCCACGCTTTCATTATTTTCCATCAAAAAAGTGGCATACTGCGAAACGTATGTTACAGTTAGTGTAAGGATGTACAAGTAAATGCATGCAAATAGGTGAAGGTTGTCATAAGAAGAGACTGTATATGTACACCTTTTGCTTTGCTTTTTACTTTGTTCCTTTTTGAATAAGTGTTTGCACTTGCTATTGCAAATATGTACTGTTGTTACTTTCGGTAAAAGTTAATATGTTAACTATCCGTTTGACTTTCGGTACATTTAGTCGCAATGCAGTTGTTTTGCACGTGCATTTCATTTTCACAGGATTTCTTATTCCACTTCAGATTTACGTTCCTCGAGGTTACAGAAGTAGACCACCTAGGGCAGGGTTGGGGAACCTGTTCAATGGAAGGCCGGTGTGAGTGCGGGTTTTGGTGATGACCTCTCAATCAGCCAATAATAAAACCGTGGTTCTCAATTCCAGTCCTGAGGACTCAATGTTACTGGCTGACAGAGGTCATCCCAAAAAACAGGTTCCCCCGCCTGTTCTAGGCGCATGAATATTTGTCAAGTGCAAGGAAATTCCAGTTCCTTAATCAGTAAGCTATGAAGTTAAACAAATGTCTGCCAGTTAATACGCAGTTAACAATAAACACCTCACCTAACTATGCTGGAGAATTCCATATAAACGGACAGTTTATTGTTTTAGTAATACTACCCAAACTGATGCCAAGAGCTTCAAACTAAAGAAAACAAGCAGATGGCCAATTTTCAGTAAGAATTAATTGCTGTGCAATTTAAAGAACGGGTAAAAGCCTTTATGGGTTAATTGATAAATACCAGAACGAAGCCAGGTTGCTGCATGAGGTTTAGGAGTCTCTGAATTAGAAGTAATGTTAAGTATGATAAGAATAAAGCTTGACCCACACTCTTAGAAAAAAGGGGTTCTTGTGGGTGCTATATAGAACCATAGGGGTTCTAACCCTAGGAAATAGAACCATTGCCTTCAAAAAGGTTCTATTTCACGCACGTGAGGATATATTAAATGGTTCTATATAGAACCTTTTGAGGGTGCCATATATGTACCAAGCTATAGAACCCTTAAAGGTTCAATATGGAACCTTTTGTTTTAAGAGTGCAGGTTAGCTGACCAAAAAAGTATGGATAAATTCAGCCTTACCAAAGCAATAACAGCTAAGATGCATACGACTCGATGCCTGAGGAAGACGCGGTGTTTTCACTCGGTAATCTTGCCCCTTCTCCATAGACGTAGGTGTACAACAGTGCGACGTTTCGCGCGAGAGCCGGAATGCGCTCACTTCCACTCCCATGGCATTGTTCGGACTGTAGGTTAGGGCCAGCTCTGCAGCCAGCTCCCGCGGGTACAGACGTGTGTAAAATGACCCGTGAGGTTAAACGGCTCTCATTTACAATGGTCAATGCAACGCTGTAATACCAGTAAACCAGTAAAGCCCACAATAAGAGAAAACTATTCATTCTAAATGTTCTCAAAAGCCATTTAAATGGCATAAATAGGATTAAATACATCTTGCACTCTTAAAATCATGGGTGACCTGTAATGCCAAATGAAACAACGATCTGAACACCATCTTTAAACACTGATAGCTCATACTGTAACCTAAGTAGATACAAAACTACCAAGAAGTTAATGGTGTAAAGAGGAAGAGGTATACAAATGTAGAGCCATTGATCAAAGGGTTGCTTCTTACGACATCTAGTGGTCACAACTGGGATTTTTATACACGTCGCCTAAATGAGAACATTGCCAAAATTACGGTAGTAAAATTTTAAGATACTAATTAAATACATCGTATTGAGCGACAAAGCTGAATGCAAGAGGAATACACAAGTCAAAAGTAGGCACAGAACACCCCAACTTACAAAAGAACAGTCCCTATATGGTAAACAGATTTGAGCATTCTGAACTTAAGTGAAAGCAGCAAATTTGAAGGTTACTGAAAAGTTTCCAGTTAAACAAATGCTTTCCAGTTTGCATGGAATGTTCCATACTGATTCCCACAATATTAAGCCCTGGGAATATTGCAGCATTGGTTTCCTTGCAGCATAAATAGCTTGGGGGGTGAAAAGAAAACGCCCTGCACAATAATTCAGACAATTCTTTTAATGCATTAAAAACTAAAAGATTTTTTTAAACAGGACCCAAAGATTCAAGTGCACAAATAATTGTACATATGAGAAAAATATCTAAATTATTTAGAGTATATTAAATAAATATTTAAAGTACGTATTTAACGAAAGTACACATGCAGACAACCCAGTTCTGAAGAATTGCGGATATGTAAAGAAGAAACTGCAAATGATGTTATCCATCCATCCCTTTTTCAGGCACTTTTCCTCTTCAGGGTCATGGCAGTCGCCTGAGGCTCTATGGCAGGAGTAAATCCGGAATGGGAAACCAGTCACACTCACAGGGCAAACATGCACAGTATAACATAACCAACCGTACAGTCAACTTAAAGATGCCGAATGGCCGAACTGCATAGGAATCCTGTATGACCGAAAGAACATGCAGAGAAATCACACATACACAGCGCTGAGTTGGCATTCAAACCCCCCAGGCCTGGAGCGGCGAGGTGACACTGTGCCACCCTCACATACAACATGCTATATTCATTTCTGAGGTGAGAACGTTGAGATTATTTTTGGTAGAGCGGCTGCCCACACTCATCCATCACTGGGTTAAAGCACACTAATTAATCCAATCACCATGTCCACCTAAGACAATAGTGGCTTATTCAAGTGGAGAGGAACCAGACAGAGCTAAGCACTGCCCAGAAATTAAATAGCCAACTACCTACCAAGTATTAGACAAATAAAAAAAAAAAAAAAACCTGAAACTCTAGCCTCAAAAACCATGGAAACATAGCCCTTTAAGCAAAGTGAATACATTAACGTACATTTCCACATTTGCAGGACCTTGGTCTTAGCTTTACAATAGCTCTTTAACTATTTACAGATAAGGCATTGTGTATTATACTGAAACTATCGTAAAATACAGTAGTTGAGCAATTTCTCCAGCATTCTTCCTGGGGCATGAGTATGCCACTGATCATACAGCCGTGGCAAATACTTCCCGGTCATACAGCTGTGGCAAATACTACCCGGTCATACAGCCGTGGCAGATTCCACCCGGTCGTACAGCCGTGGCAGATTCCACCCGGTCGTACAGCCGTGGCAGATTCCACCCGGTCGTACAGCCGTGGCAGATACCACCAGGTCGTACAGCCGTGGCAGATTCCACCCGGTCGTACAGCCGTGGTAGATACCACCCGATCGTACAGCCGTGGCAGATACCACCGGATCGTACAGCCGTGGCAGATACCACCGGATCGTACAGCCGTGGCAGATTCCACCCGATCATACAGCCGTGGCAGATTCCACCCGATCGTACAGCCGTGGCAACCGTGGCAAATATTACAGTGTTACAGTGATGAGTATTTACATGCTGAGTGTAAACAGTCAGCATGTATAATACTAAGCAATAGTGATTGTGTCTTTCAGCATTTATAAACAGTCCAGATAATTGCTTATATAAGAAAACAAAAGACATTTAATTGAACCTAGAGAGTTCTTACTGTAATTTATCTGAATAAATCATATTAAAATCAAGTCAAGGTCATACTGGCATTAAACCACTTTAAAATACTTCATTGCACAGGTAGCATTTCACATAAAAAAAAATGTTTCTGTATGTGTATTAGAAGCATGGTCCCATAAGAGTACATGCATTTCAACAACAGTTTGCCTGAAGAGGAAAAGTAGGCAGGCATCGGGAGGACAGAGCATTCCGCCTCACTGCCACTGCAGATTCCCCTCTCTCACCAGATGCCTTGGGACAACAGACTACTGGTCTACAGACAATGGAGTGATACATCCATTCATTTTTGAACTCAATGTTTCAGTATGATACCTGAAGTAAGTGAGGGAGTAGCAGGATGTTAGTGTCCGGCCCCAACAGCCTGCTCCTTCCCCCTTGCCATGCTCTTGGCCCTCTTGCTGGGTGGTGCACATTCCCTGTCTCTCCCCAGATCATCCTTAGCCTCCATGTTTACCCGAGCAGGAAGTTCATGGGGATTTGGGCAGCCACCAAAAGCAGAATCTTCATTAACTACAGCAAGCAATGGATGATGGACATCCACTTCAGAAGGATCCTGGTTGCAAGTGGCACCTTCTTGCTGGGTGACATGACCATGGAACAACCCATTGGCCCTTCGTGATAAGCACAAGTCTGTGGGTGTCTCTTGGCCCAAAGCCAGCACAAGGCAGCCACTGACATTCGGAACTAGGCTGGAATCCTTGACAGACTCCTTCTTGAAGTTGACCTTGGTTTCACAGGGTGGATCATCAGCATACTGGCAGCTATCAAAGACTTCCAGCCCGAGGTCAACAGCTGGTCTCTTGGCAGCTGATCGCATGCTGAGATTAAGGGGATACGTCTGCTCCTGCAAGCCAGGGTGAGGGCTGGCAGTCTGGCAGGCCTCGCTCAGGTCCTTTGCAAGGGCCTCTGACAGCTTCTTCCCAAACGAGCTGAGCTGTGAGGAGCCAGGGGGCGTGTGCATCAGATGCCGCACCTGAAGGCTACAATCGATGTCCAAAGGGAGGACCTTGAGCGGCTTGGGAAGCTTGCAGAAGCTGTCCAGGCTCACGCACTCTGCATGACACTTTCGAGGGCCATCAATTGCTGGAGATCCAGGATGCCTCTCCCACTTGAGATCATTCTGACTGTCACCAGCCTTATCGGTGAGGCGCAAGAATTCAGCAGGGCTGTGGGGGGATACAACAGGTCCCTGAGGGGCAGAGTCGGCTGCGCAGTTTAGACCCAAGCGAGTTTTGAGGTGGTCAAGAGGAGACACTTTTGACAGGCCTGTGTCAGACAGAGATCCGTTGGCATCTAGCATGCATGGGGAGGGCAGCAGCGATGGATACCTCCAGTTTGTAGGTTCCATCTTAACACTCTGCTCTACTGCTGTAATCGGAGATCCCAAAGGGATGGGGGTAAGACCCTGCGTCAAAGAGGAATCCTGGAGAGCAAACTTCTGCACCTCCCCAGAAGGCAAGCTGCTTTTCAGGTCTACTGAGGAGACACCTCTGACTTGGGGGACGCCGCCGATGGAGTGCTTCTGGCTAGCAGTCGGCGGAAGCTCCCTGGCAGATGAGTGGGTCTGGCTCGCCTGCTGAGACCGGCCCCTTTGAGGGGATGCCTTAGCCGCAGCGTGGGTGCGACTCCTGCCTCGAGGCCGCCCTCTTCTCTGTGAAGCAGCAGTGCCTCTTTGACTCACTTCACCTTCCTGTCGGGGTAATGAGGGGGGAGTCCACATGTGACACCAACCCAACTTCCCCCCCCCCCCCCAGCAGTTTCATAATTTTCAAATTTTTTTGTTCAGCTCACAACATCATGATGCTCATAGAGAGATAGACACTGGATTGTAAACTGATCCAGTGGAATAAAGGTAGACTATGTGACCAGAGTCATCACGATATTGCTATACTGACAGGTCGACTAGAGCACTTGCAGGCGTATATGCTACTCCTGTCAACTCGAGAAGAACATTATTACGTTTGGTTGACCTTGTTGACAGGACAGCATGCCATACAATTGACATGACTGTGCTGATTACTGGGACTGAAATCAGTTTTGCAAGCCTCATTTTTATACAAATAAAAAGGCAGACCTGCATGTAGGAAGGCTAGATTTTGCCATACAAGTACACAGAGAAGAGGCAAAATGCAGAAATGCAGGATGAATCAAATATGATCCCATCAAACTTTGACAAATTGTCCTAAATTTCAGTTAATATTTTTAGCTAAGGTTATTTAAAACCGTGCCTCTATTGATCATACCAAAACAAGCAATTCATTTTTAGGAGTATAATAAGTAAGCACATAAAATAACCTAGTGATTTATGTGCTTATTTATTTTTATTATAAGTACCGTTCCTGCTTATCCTGAACACAAGGAAGAAATGTTCTCTTGGCAGTAATGAGTTTTGTCTTGTAATTCCTCTTAGCTCATCGAGTACTTCAGAAATCTACGTATTAGTCAAATATCTTGACCAAAATTCTTGAACTTTTACTTGATTCAACACCAAAATAGGCCACGTGGCTCATGCCCGTCTGACCACGGTTAATAATAATTGGTGTGTACTCTCACAGATCAGGAAAGTGTTGTACAAGATAGACTGCTTTTGCTGTCATGTAAGCATTCGGTCAGCGTCTTACCGATGAAGCCTCTTTCTTGACCTTTGACCTGGCCTGAGCGCCTTTCCCCTGAGCCGTATCCACTCTTAAGCCAGCTGCTGCCAGCACCTGAGGTTTGCTCAGCTCTGAGCGTGCTCCCTTCATCTGCTGCTCATAAGGAAGGATCAGCCTGGGGTGAGGTGGGGAGAGGAACCAGAGGTCAGCAAAGGTTTCCCCACAGCAGTCCGATACAACATAACACTACTGTAGTCGGCCCGTATCTGTGGTTTACTGCGAAAAACACAAAAACGTGTAACAATACTCCCCCCCCCACCAGTGTTCCTTCGTCCTTAGAGGGGGATAAAAAGCAAGATTTTCAACGCCCCATCACCCCCAGATACATGACATTTTCTCCCATTGCCCTATTCCTTTCATTCCTTTCCAATCCCTTTCATTCGACAGTGCACAATACTGTACAGTCCCAAGTAGTAAAGCACATTATACCTTGCTATTACAATATTTAATGTTGGTAATGTCTAACTGTGTGTAATTTATCAAATACCAAACGTAAGCACACAAATAACGTTACACATTGGGTCCACAGATAATCCGCTATTATCCGTGGTTTCGGCTATCGGGGGTAAGCGGTAGATCTTACAACGCGTCGCCCGTGGATACGGGGGGTGTGGGGAGTTATTGCATACAGCTTGTTTTATCGGCATTTAAGCAGCTACCCCCAGACTCACTTTTCGTAGTGCCTTCTTGTACAGGTGGCTGCACTAGTGCTGCCGGGATTTCCACCAAGCTCATTGTACACTTTCTTCCACAGCCTCTGTGATGTCACCTACAGAAGGAAACTGTAGTTAGAGTATGGAATAGTCTTCCTGTTAGCATATTGCAAGCTAAATCCTTGGGTTCTTTTAAAGCAGAGCTAGACAAGATTTAAATATCTCTGAGCTACTAGTGGAAGTCTCCCCAAATGAGCTTGATGGGCCGAATGGCCTCCTCTCGTTTGTAAATTTCTTATGTTCTTATGTAGAACGGATATTGAGGGGGCAACACGAGAAATGGTGATGTATAATCGATATGCCAGCAGAGGCGGCTTCTGTGCACATCCATGCTTTGGAGAAAACGTCCTGAAGCTTAAGCAGTTAGGCCGCTTGCAAATGGAGGTGACACTCTTACTCACCCTCTCGTATCCTCCGAGCCGTTTGACGATGGAGAACAATAGAAAGAGGTCAACTGTGGATAAAAACGTACATTTAAGATTCAGCAATCTTTAAAGGTTTAATTTTGGGGGAAAAAAACATTTTGAAAGGTTCAGAAAAGCTGAAGACATAAAAATATTTTAAATAAGAAAACAGGCCACACTTTTTTTTTTCTTGGTTTCCAGGTATCGAGTCAAAAAGTGAAAAGAGGAAATGTAGCTTAGATATTACAGAACAGAAAAGGAATTACCCAGATCAAGAGAATAAAAACAATGCCAGCAAGCCCAGCAAGAAGACACAAATATCCAACAAGGAGCATGAGCATTGTGGCTAAAATCCAAAGCAGGGCAGGAAATGCAGCCAATAGAATAGGCAGAGGGAAGGAGGAAATCTTCCCTCAGAGCAGCATGACGCTGCTTTCTGGCCTGCAGACACACCCTTTTTGAAGCCCAGCTTCGGCACTTTGCTGATGGGGGAGCCTCTCCGTTCCATGAAGACGTAGAGGCGGTCCAGGAAGTTCTGCTCCTCAGGTAGGGGAAACCAGCGGTGCTCACCTGGGATCTCCACACTGCCCATCACATTCTCCTACAGGATGGAGGCAGGGACCAACACTCAGCACAGACTGCCCCACCTAGACATTTCACTGAAACCAGTACTGAAACATTTACCGGTCTACAGCATCTCATCATCAGGCTTAAACAGCCAGAGTGTAAACAATTCTTAATCGACTGGTAAATCACATTAGGGCCATTACCTCAACACATACAATAAGAAAATGCTTCAACAGCATCAGCACAGCAACAGACCAGTACAAGCCACAAACAGACCAGTCTACAACTGCTTAAAAAAGCTCTTCTGGGACGCTAAGAACTCACTCCTTCCTATAGCTCGGATTTGCTGGGAGTAGTTCACTGTTGTGACAAACAGCATACTCAGTCTGTACAGATATTTCCTTCTGAGCTGCAGAGCTCCATTGCACAAACAAAAACTGGTATTTCGACAGACCAGTCTTTTCAGGGTTTCTGAGAAGAGAGCGAGCCAGGACTTACCTTCGTCTCCATCCAAGAACTCGACTGACTGTAGTACACTGCCTCTTTTCCATCCAGACTTTTCCTTTTTCGTGGTCTTCCCTTCAAACTAAGAGACAGGAACCCTGCACAGGGAAAAGAAAAAAGCACACACACACCCAGTAAACAATTTAGAAGTTTCATGGAGTGTAACTACAGAGTGATGATCAGGATTAAGACACATTAAGAGAGGCCCGGAACTGATTTCAGGAAGCAGCCGTTTCAACATAAAAGTCCTGCTCCTAAAGTTAGTCTGATGAATTACTCCGCCATTTCAAAACATTTTACCCACTTGTATGAAATCACAAGTTTGGGGACACCCTTTAACATGACTTCAGCAATCAAATACTGAGAATAACTATAGTCATGAGCTGCAGAATGACGATTCAGTCAAAGACAAATACGATAACATTATAATTACTCTGAAAAATTCATATCGCCTAGCAACGTCATAAGTGTCGTAACATCGTAGCGTAACATTACGTACGTGTTTGTGGCAATACTGATATAAATACACCTACTCTGCTCCCAGTCATATAAACACATATAGCAGATACAGTTATATAGGGACATCACAAGTCAATGGCAACATCCTGAAAATATGACAGTGCCTATTTTTCGACTATCGTAGGTACCAGAGAGTACCAGAGCAGGCCTTTATGACCTGACAGCAGCAACATGTATGCCTGCACGTGTTCTAGTCGACCTCTTAAGCGCACCCCCCCCCCCCCCCCCCCCCAAAAAAAAAGATAAGACGTTTAAGATAAGATGTGAAGTACTAAATGGCTACTATTTAGCAGGAAGGGTGCCCCCACCTGCTGGGTACGGCCTGGGATTGTGCCCTCCACCTCTCCCCCAGCTCTTTCAGCTGGCCCGTCAGCTCCTCCAGCTGTTCTTCTGACGCCGTTGGCCGCAGTGCCGCTGCCAGGTTCAGCAGCTCCCCATGGGCAGACTCCTGGGCCGGGCCCTCCGCCTGCAGGTCCTGTACAGCGGGTGACGTTTAGCACTAATCCAGGATGCAGCATCATCGTAAATGCTAATACTACAGCCATCGCCTAGATGGTAACGCTACAGCCATCACCTAGATGGTAACGCTACAGCCATCGCCTAGATGCTAACGCTATAGCCATTGCCTAGATGCTAACGCTATAGCCATCGTCTAGATGATAACGCTATAGCCATCACCTAGATGCTGACGCTATAGCCATCACCTAGATGCTAACGCTACAGCCATCGCCTAGATGCTGACGCTATAGCCATCGCCTAGATGCTGACGCTATAGCCATCGCCTAGATGCTGACACTATAGCCATCGACTAGATGCTAACGATACAGCTATCGCCTAGATGCTAACGATACAGCCATCGCCTAGATGCTAACGCTACAGCCATCGCCTAGATGTTAATGCTACAGCCATCACCTAGTTGCTAATGCTGAAGCCATCTCGTAAATGCTAATGCTACAGCCATCGCCTAGATGCTAACGATACAGCCATCACCTAGATGCTAACGCTATAGCCATCGCCTAGATGCTAATGCTGAAGCCATCTCGTAAATGCTAATGCTACAGCCATTGCATAGATGCTAACACTACAGCCATCTTCTAAATGCTAACAGTACAGCCATCTCTCCGCGCAATGACATTACTCATAGAGGTTCAGTAGATATACGTTAGCTTGAAAGCTAATCATCTGACACCTTTCACAGCAAAGGCATGAACATCTTTTTTCAGTGATTAGATGTTAACATGGGTTGGGGAATCTGCTCTCTGTGATTCTTTACAAACCCCATCTACCTGGAGAGCTTTCAGCTGGACCTGCAGCCTGGCGTTATCCACGGGCAGTAGGTGGCCCTCGGAGCTGGAGGAGGCCTCGCGCTCCTCGATCTGGGACTGGAAGGTGGACCGCTCCTTCTCGTATCTGCACGAGACAGGCGACGGGCTCGTTACACAGCAGGAGCAGAACCTTAGCGGGCCACGTGCAAATGGACCTCAGATAAGCAAGGCCCCCCTGCTTCTGCATTCGAGCCATAATCGCAGGCAGGCAACGCCTGTCAGCACAATTATGGATGGGGCTCAGGAAGGAGGGGGTCATTTGTGACATGCCCTCCCGCCATATGCCTGTGCATGTAGGACACAGTCGGGGCACAAAGGGGCCGGCCTATCTCTCCCAGCCACGCGACGCCACCCTTAATCCCCCTACAGACTGCCCCCCGCCACCAGTGTACCTCTGCCACAGGGATAGCAGCTCCTCCAGCTGCACCTGCTTCTCCCTGGCCTGTAGGAGGCGCTGCTCATGGTCACGCTGCAACGAGGTGACCTCTTCTTCGGCCTGCTCGCGCTGGGCTAGCCGGCGTGCACTGCCCGACAGGGTGAGCAAGGCAGCCTTCAGCTGCTCCAGGGACTGGCTCACGTCCTGGGGGGTGTGGGGGAGCAGAAACACCTTAGTGTACATGTACTCGAACCCACCGACATACTCCCACCGCAAGGCCAGTTTACTTATAGAGCATTCAAGTAAAAGCATCCATCATTTCATCAAAATGAATTAAAGGCTGTACTTTTCAGTCTTAACCCTGGCTATTGTTGGAGCTGCACAGTGACTAAATGACCTTGGACCTATTTAGTTTCATCTCTGGGCACGACCAGCTGGGCACGGCCGATCTAGAGCGATCTAGGAGACCTACCAGGCTTGTATTCCTCATGCATCTTGCAAATATCTCTTGGTCCTAAAACATTTAACGACTTGTAAACAGCAAGCCATATTCTAAAGTCCATCCATCCATCCATCCATCCAGTTACCGCGTGCTCCTGTAGGGCCTGGTAGGCGTCAGACGACGAGCCGCAGGCAGTCACCGGCTGCTCCAGCTCCTGGCCCAGCGTCCTCACAGTCGTCCGCGCCTGTCGGGGGCAGCAGACAGGGTCAGTATCGCCAGCGGGCATGTGTCACTTCACCCATAAACACAACACTGGATGTGAGAAGAGCCACAGTCAGACTTAGCGCCAGGGGCCTGTATGGAGGCGGGGCCACAAGCTATTAGCATAAGCTGATTGATGTCTGGAGTGCTTCAAAACATTTCATTGGCTGATGATAAGTGTGGCCTTGCTGTATAAATGATGCCCCCCCGCCTTAAAAAGTCTTAGAATATTCCTTGTCTTGGGCCTCCGCACCCATGGTGAAATGATGCCGTTTTTGAAAGGATTCTCAGTCAGTATTTCAGCTGCTTACAAACCAGAGAAGGCCGGGGGCGGCCATACCTGTTCCAGGCTGTCGTTGAACCTCTGCAGCTGGGACTGACTTTCCTCCAGCTGCTCGTCCAATCGCGTCACGCTTTCGCTGAGCTCCTCCCAGTAGCGGCCCAATCGCGTCAGCCGTGCCTTGACACGGGCTGCCTCCCCCGGGGACAGGAAGCGGCCTAGAGCCTGGGACTCCGCCTCCAGCCGGCTCAGGGCCGCCTCCCTCTCCCGCAGGCCGGCTTCTGCAGCCTGCATGGCGGCCGGAGAAAGAGACTCTCAGGCTTGCTCACCGCGACGGGAACATATATATCAGGGAGCAGTGCTGCTGCACGCCCGTGTGATGCCAGCGGGCTGGAAAGCCCGTGGTGACCTTGGCTGCGGAGAAGTGCGGAACCTGCCCAGCCACCCCGAAACCCCCGACCTGAGGTCCCCATACCTTCACCCTACTTCTCTGTATATGCAGAGGTTCCGTAGAGACACCAAGGGCGTCGAACTCCTTCTCTCTCTCGCTGATCCATGCGGAGAGGGCCTCAAAATCACGGTCAAACTGCTCCCACTGGGTCACTGCTGCTTCCAAGGCCTCCATGCTAAGGTCAGAAATACAGGAACTGGTGTCAGAGAGTGTCTTGCTGTCTAGGGAGGAGTCGTCCCAAGACGCAGTGAAAAGTGGGCATCAGGTGGGAGGGGCTTACTCTTTCCTCAGCCTGGCCCCCACACGTTCCACCTGCTCCTTGACATCCTGGGCCTGATGCTGTAGCCGCGTCTGGTTCTCAGAGCCAAGCTGGATCTCTGCTGCCCTCTTCAGGAGGGCATCAGTCACTGCACCCTGCTCCTCACTCTGTCTGTGCAGGTCCTGCGCACAAAAGGGCGAACAGTTAAGCTCAAGATCCCTCTGAAACTTGCTGGGATAAGCACAACAAATTCAAGTCTCGAGGAGTCTTATTGTGTCGGCCCACCAGGCGGCAGTGTTGTGTTCACCTTGGTTTGTTTCAGCTCAGTCAGCAGACTGTCCAGGCTGCTGAAGGTGAGTTCCCGCTCCAGGGCCGAGTCAGCCCGGCTCACAAAGTCCTCTGCTGCCCCCTGCTGGCTCTCTATCTCCTGCCAGGCTGCCAGAGCCTCCTGCGAGTAAGAAAACAAGAAGACATCACCGACCTTGATGGGAGACACAGTGGGGCAGATCAGAAATGAACACAGGTTAGTGGTAGAGACGGAAGAGTAAAATAAAGAGAGAAAGACAAAAACACAGACGCAAGAAAGCAATGACAAGATGAAGAGAAAGAAAAGGGGCACGGGCTAGAGGTCACGGAGCACAGATGGAGATGTTATTGACAAGAAACAGAAGGAGCCGCAATACATCAGTTATCTGAGCTAATGAAAACACACACAGAAAGATCAATGTCGGAGGCACAGACACAGATCAATGCTAAGGCTCTAGACTATGCATGCAAATCTATAATGCACACAAATAACGCGGGAAGGAAGGCACCTCCTGCCTGCATGCTATTTCTACGTCAGCTCTGTGGTGGGACCCAAATCTCAGTGATGAAAAGCTGTACAATGGGGTCTATCTGAGGTCAACTGTGACGAGCCTGGAAAGGGAGCAGGGCCCTGACTGTCCAGCAGAGGGAGCCGTGACTCCTGTCATGGCTCCGCGCATCACTGCAGTTACGGGGATGAGGTGTAGGGTAGGGCTGGGCACCCCTGTGTAAGCTGGGCTGAAAGCAGGGTGGGGTCACCTCCAGGAGGCGCTGCTCCGTCTCGACAGTCTGGCCCGTGGTTCGGAGCTCGTCCTCCAGTCCCTGCAGCCCCTGCCGCAGCGCGTCGTCCGGCTTCCCCTCCGTCTGCAGCTGCGGGCAGCGAGAAGCCAGCTGCTCCGCCTCCTTCCTCCTGGCCTGCAGGTGCGCCATCCGGTGCTGCAGACGCGGAAACGCAGCAGTGAGATTTTCGTGGGGGGGGGGGGGGGGGGACGCGGGGGGGCGGGGGGGTGGGGTGGGGGTGGGGGGGTGCGGGGGGGGGGGACAGAGGGGGGGGGGGGGGGGGGTGGGGGGGGGGGGGGGCGCGAGGGGGGGGGGCTGAAGCCTTGTGGAAA
>JAODKM010000002.1:6870001-6892923 GCA_026780845.1 Petrocephalus sullivani
AATTGTAACAGAGTAATTATCTGTTTTTAACAGACATTTTCGGGCGCCCTGCTGTCAGAATATTTTTGTATATTTTGGGGACATACCCGAATTTAAAAGCTTATTACTCTTGAACCACTGACAGCAACAAAATGTTAACAGATCACAAACCAGTTTCTAAAGGTGTAACTTATATGGATGAAAAAACACTTTAACTGTAAAGTGTTTACATTGCCATAAATGATTTTGTGGTCTACAACTTTCCCCACATCCAATCCAGTTGCCCCAGTCTTGAAAATTGTAAATAAATGTGTAAATAAACGTCTTAGTTGTATTTAGTGGTTTTCTGGGCAATCTATGGACGTTGAGCTTAGCCACACTCAAGCCTAGTCAGCTCCTCAGCAACATGTACCATGTCTGTAATGTACTATTCACCTCACTTGTACGTCACTACGGACAAACGTGTCCGCTACATAAATGTAGTGCAGTTTCACGATTCTTGTGATAACTCTGAAACACTTAGTGTATGCAGTTGCAAACGGTCATGATAAATTATCGTCACCAATTATCACCGATCACTAACTCCACCTGGCTAATACAGAAAACCTTGGATCACTAAGAGACATAACCTTAAAGATGGAGCTGGTTTTTAAGTTGATAACCCAAATAATAGGCTTTCCGTTATTAAAAGGGTGCAAGCAGAAAGCTTAACGAAAGTACATTTGGTCTCCATCAACATTCCTTAAACTGAAAGCATGAAGGTGGGATAAAAAATGATTTAGTTACAATCCATGATTCTCTGGGACCTACATTTTTATACATTTTAAATGTAGGTTACTGTAATAATGCTTTTTGCATTTGTTACTGCCTGCTACATTTGCACAATTAAATATATTCATACCCAGCCTTATGTCATTAATTGGTTCCGAGAGCCCCAATATTAGCCGAATTCTGATGTAAACTTAAAAATAACTAAGACGGACTAATAAATAGACTGCCATTTTTATTGATGTACATGTAAATTTAATTTAGTAGCTTCTGTACACATTTTTTAAGTTTATGATTTTCATATCCGTTTTATGCATATTAGCTATTATTAATAAACTTCTTAAAAGAAAATTTCCTTCATTTCGCTCAATATGCATGTTTGTGATATTGCGAGTGGCGTAAAATTGTTAAAAATCACCTTGTGTGAAATTAATTACCTCAGACAAGCGACGTTAAGTTCAAGTTTGACGTAAGCTGAAATAATGCAAGATGGGGTATGACTATATTGTGAAACCAAAATGTTCCAAAACTACAGATATGTGACTTTAAATACAATCTTGAAATGTTCTTCAGCCAAAACCATTAAAATACTGTGATGAATATCGCATCAGCAAACAAACATAAATATGATATGGAATCAGGAGGTCTCTGCCAATTCCCACATCTACTCCGACGTTCGACCCACCTTGATGCATCCAGACACTGGCATTGCTTTCCAGGCCAGGATGGTTGAAAGTGTCCCTGCAGTAGAAAACCCAGGTGTTGTGGTGCCCCAGGCACATTCCTCCAAGAGCCAGGAGATGGGGGTCCTGCAGGGGGGTGCCATCCGCGTGCTGGATGCGCCTCTGCAGGGACCGAAATCGGCAGTACTGGGGGTAACTCAGAACCTTCACACTCCGACGGTCCACCGCTGACCGAGCTGTGGAGAGAAAAATCAATCAATCAGGAGTCCCATTTCTACAGGAACAGACTGACATTTACAGCTCATGCACAGACACGCTGTGAGTCAGTCTCACACTTATTCCTCGTTCCATCCGTATCAGAGGCAACGGAAGTGTGTTTCTCCGGGGTTGTCCCATTATAGCGTATGTCATCCTGGCTGTTCCTCTTCCAGCGGGGTGACTCCAGACAGGTCCACTTGACAAGGTCCTCCAAGCGAATCACTATCTTCTTTGAGACAGCCAATACTTCATCCTTTACAAGGCAGATAAAGCAATTAAAACCATTCCCTCAAGAGAAACCCAACAGAGGCCTTGAACAGTATTTTTGTCAAATTCATTTTACGTCTATTACTTAATGATAAATCATTCTGCCATTTAATGATAGCTAATGCAGCCTTATTCCAGGCCTAAGTGTATTTTTAAGAAGTATCAGGAAGCCCAGATCTGTGACACAAGCGTCAAAACAAAGCATTGAGAGATGGCAATGTAATTTCTTCTGAGCTGTAAATTAGGCTGATTTTTTAGTAAAATAAAACACTATGACTTTCCCAACGTTTCCTAATGAGTAGGTTCACAGACAGACCTAGGATGGAAAACAAATTACATAAAAACATATAAACAGAAATCCAGGAACTGCCCCCTTCCCTTATATCAACAAAGTAAATTAAATAGGAGAGTCTAAGATGGCCAATTTGGCATAAGTAACGAGAAGATGAGATGGTGACAGTCAGGTCATTACATTTACAGCATTTTGCAGACGCCGTTAGCCAGAGTGACTTACATAAGGTCCCATGTCCCATTTTAAATTAAGAAGGCATGAGTATAAATATAAGCCATAGGACTAAAATTACAAAGCTGCTATAAAACTGTGCAAACAATGGAATCACAAAACACCGGGAGGGATGGATATCGCTGTAAGACCACTACCCCCTTTTGCATGTCCACACCCACCTCCCCATGTTCTCCAGTCCTGCCTTTCGGAGTGTCTTCTGGCAGGAAGTACAGCCGAGAACTAGCCAGCAGGTGGCGCTGTGCCTGGTCCTCCCACAAAAGGGTGAGCTCCGCTATGCACACGGGCTCCTGGGGTCCGAAGCGGACGAAGAGGAACTGGCCCAAACTCCAGACGCTTGGCTGCAGGCCCGCCTCAGCTTGGTGGCTGAAGGACTTGTAAAAAGCAACGGATCCTCTCAAGCAACATGGAGATCCCACCCACTGTCCAAAAAACATGTCAGTCAGAGTCAGGAGCCAAATTTGTTTTTATTACTACCACTGTAGCTTTTCGTAGTGGTATTCCACTGCCACCTATACAACATAATACTAATACAACAATGTCACACTAGGTAATTTATACATCTAGATATTCCAGCCATTCAGTTTTAGTACAGAAGCATTTGAAACAGCAGACAAAAGCTCTGAACATGTGTTACCCGCTGTTTATGAATAGGGGTTACAGTTACAGAATTACATAAGTTATCCAACTTAAGCGCTGAAGTAACTGCAGAAATGAAAACACTATTGCCACCACTAAAATGAATCACAGCCTGTCCAACTGCCAAAGGCAGAAACATTCCCAGATGTGAATTACGGAACAAGCCTAAACGAAATCAGTAGCTGAAGATTTCTGTGGAAAACAATGACATATTACGAGGGTATATTTAATTCCCGTATATCACAGTATAATTAGAAATCAATGACTGCTACTGGACAGTCTTTAATCTTTCACGCGTGCTGCAATTTCCAAAACTGCAAATAATTAACTCCATAACACTTATTAACAGCTCATACAGTAAAGGCAGATCTAACATCAGCGTCTGTTTCTGTATGTAATGTGAAGCTTCTACCTAATATTACATGTATAGAGAGTCTGTGGAAACACGTAGGATCCTATTTTACTTCAGTATTTGCCCATCTTATTAGCCATCTGAAGTTTAAAGAACGCCTAGATTCTCCAAAATAACTATTTTCCTCCCACATACTTTGTGATCAGGCATTTCATGGACAAAGATATATAAATAAAATAAACAACAACAATAATAATTACAATAATAATGGTGATAATAATAATACCATGTATAAAATCCGATCTTCGTCCAAAATGCACAATGCACGGAGTCTTACGCAGAAAAATAGGTTTAAGACTTCTGACAAAGCGTGGCAATACCCAACAAGCGTAACCGAATATTTGGATTTTGCAATATCTGTATAACAAGGCCACCCTAATAAATGGCGTTCTAATTATTTCTGAATTTGTTTTATAATTATGCTACACAGTCTTACACAAAAGATATATATGTATATTCACGGGCTAAATCCCTAAATATCGGCAATTCGTTTTGGAAAAATACTAAGCCAGTGTTCGCTAGTTGCCCATTCTGGCCTAAAGCCGAATTGATATTACGTAGAATACTGTTTCGGTTTTAATGTTCCTTCCTATTGCGTTACAATAACGTAGCTCTGAAAAAGAAGAAGAAAAAAAAACCTAAGACGGCCATTTGTGTGATAAGTCAAATGACTGATCTACCATCACGGTCAAAATATCTAATTATTCCGCCCGAGTAATACACTCTTAATCCGGCGAATTAAAGTTATTCTGCGAGAGAAGTTGGTACAAAGAGAGTCGCGTCGCTTCTTTCTTTGGTATTAAAACGTAGATGCAAAAACGAAAAAGAAAGATGTGTGAGTGGGTGGAGAAATATGTCTTCAACACTATATAGAAATATTTAATCATTAACCAAAAACACCGGAATACGCGTTTAATTTCACCGTAAGGAGAAATGAAGCCATTACCTACTGGCAAAATGTTGTGCAAGAATAGTTTTGTTAACATTCTACGTTGAAATTGATTTCAAACAAGGAGACACTACATTTTACAAATGTTACTAGCAATCAATCCGAAATACAGCAAAACTTTTTAAATGGTGGGAAACTACGAACAATGCAGAGCAATTACATTTTCTTTTTTTTTTTTTACTCCTTTGCTAAGCGCTGAGATGTAAGGCTGCTGGCCGCATTTATCGCAGTTACTTCATATTAATATAAAGTTAGTACTTCACCTGGATTGCGTTCTGCTCCATTACTGGCAAACATTCCCCGATGACCCCAGCGGAGGCTCCTATCAAATTACACAGCCGGGTACTCACCGGCACATTGGCCGGGGAGCCGAGCCGACGGAGCCGGGCGGAGCGGAGCGGAGGCAAGCGGAGGCGCAGACGCCTCCTTCTCTGAATATGCAAGGCATGACAGTGCCTAGGTGTGGCTAAACCTCATTCATTGTGAAAAGTTTCTTTTTTTTTGTTTTTACTTTATCTCGATGTACTTTTAAAAAATACATATATATTCTCTTTCAAAGCATGCGTCGTTAATCGCGATCGCACGGGTTTAAAGAATACCAACGACCCGTGCAGTTCAACTTTTAGAGAAGGAACTTTTATTGCGGAAAATTGCATTGTTTCCTTTCATTGTTTTAAAGGAATTGTAACTGGGTCTTGTCGCTGGTTTTGGACCCCCGTCTAATTTCGCTCTTGCAAGCGGCAAGGCGATGCAGGAATAAGTTGAGGAAGTTGGCTGTGATATAATAGTGGAGAATAGCTGGACTTGCAATTCGGCTCACGTGCCGTCGGCAGCCCCCCCGCGCTGCAGGGTGCGCGCGGCCGCTGGAGGGCGCGCGGCCGCTGGAGCAGTGCTCTCCCACGCACGTGTCCCTCTGCGTTCTTTAGTGCGGCGTAGCCAGGTAGACGGGGAAATGTTACGTGTGTGTTACTGCCGGGGAGGCAGGAGCACCGAGAAGCGAAAGCTCAGTGAGAGCATGAATCAGTATAGCGACAATAACCGTGCATTTCGGTGTTTCCTCTCGGCATGTGATTGCCTCGGCCTGTGCTGGTGCGCGGCCGGAACAAAAGCAGACGATGCAGTTTGTGTGACCGGTAGCCCGGCCGTTCCCATTTGAATAAAATACTCTCTTTTCCACGTACATTCGGTACAAATGTCCACGTACATTTTATATACGTTCATGGCTAAATTTAGTTTATAAAGTCATAGTTTGTAATTTTATAACAGTATGAATTAAAACAAATGTGTGATTTAAACGTTTAAATATCTATTATTCGATCTATTATTGTTGTTGTTATGATTGGCGTTGTTGCATTCTTTAAATCAATAACGTTTTCCATGCATCAATTTAAGGAATGAGTTCGAAACAAGCATATTTATTAAAAGGTTTACAAAGTTTTTCAGTTTACAATGAGTACTACGCATAAAATGTATGGAACGCCTTGTATAATTAGTGAGGATTTTCTGTAAGTAACTATAGAGCCAGAATAGATTTCCTTGTGTGCTTTTTAATTCTCTACACTGCAGATATTGAACACTGTTCTGCTGCAAAATGGCTGACACAATGCAATTGCTGTGCTTCATTACGTGACGGATGCCCATGGCAACCAGCTTGCTGCCGCAGTCTTGGTGGGCCTTAGAGGGCGCTCTTTCTGTAACATGGAGACCGATGTACCGCACAGTGGGATATCCGTTTATCGGCTAGGGAATCCCTGTATATTTTGGTTATTATTATTTTATTATTTAGTTCTTGGCATATGAATGTCTAAAACGTTTTGTTTGTTCGTTTGTCTTGCAATTAAACGTGAAAGCATTGAAATGCATAGTGATTGTTTTAATGTTAAAAGTAAATCCCCAAAGCTTTTACATACAGTAAATATAAACATATAGTATCAAAGGGTGAGAGGCTGTATTCTTTATAAGATGATGTCCTCATGCTCTATGGTTTGCTGTATGGCTGTGAGGCATGGACACGATCCAGTGACCTGAGACTATCAACTGGGCTCCTCTGGTACTGTCTCTATGGAGAATCCTTGGTTCAGCTGGTTTGACTTCATGCTCATTGAGTCCCAAATGAGACACATTACCTGCATTGTGAGGGAGCATCAGTTACGGCACTATGGCCATGTGACACGACTCCCTGAGAGTGATCCAGGCTGGCAGGATCCTCGCTACTGAGTACCTGAGCGGCTGGACCAGGCCAAGGTGGCACCCACGTAAGACCTGGCTGTGGCAGATGGATGGACTTTTGTGGAGGATGGGACTGCATGTCGGCCTGGGGGTTGCTGACTGGGACCCAGGTGTTTTGTCACATGTTGGGCGTGGAAACACGCTGTACCAGTGCATGCTACCTGACCTGACCTGTCGGAGGGGTATTTGTAAATGAGGAGCATGGCTTTGTGGTGGGGGCTGGGGGGGTGTTGTACCCCTGAAAGTACCCCCCCCCCCCTTACGGGCATAACTCTGTACTTTGAAAGAAGCTGCTTTCGTGACCATCTGTTCCCATAATACTGATTCACAAGGTTGTTGTTTCCTTTATAATTTTTGGTGTGCCCGTAAGATAGATAGATTCTGTGATGCTGATCACAGAAATAACTTCAAAATTTTTATATCACATAAGGTTTTTGAGAAATGGTCAATTTTGTTATAATAATTGTAAGGTGTTCAAAACGCAGGAAATTCACATAACACCGGTCAACAAAAATTTGAGTATAAAACAAGTATGGATTGTCTTTATTTACTTTTTAATGGCGATTTAAGAAATGCACTCAGAATTTAGCTCTCACTCGTAGGTCTTCAGTGGTGTCACTTTTATGCAATATTGCTAGTATGTAATTCCTTATGAAGAATGTTAGGGCATATTTCAGAGTAATGTAGGAAAAATTATTTTAATCTTATTTCTTAACATTTTTAGGGCTTCACAGAAGGAAGCGAAGTAATTTAAGTCTGTTTTACCAGAGTTTACAGACTGTAACATATTTAGACATGTTGAGAGACAGTCTTGCTCTTTCATTGATAATGAAAAACGACAAGGCAAGTGGAGTGCCAGTCTGCTCATTGCCTTCCGCTAGATGAGTGATGTTTCTGAGGCCAAGTAAATTATAAGTATACGTAAGGTTTAATTGTGTTTTTGATTTGTGAAATGAAAAGACAGTAAACATTTATTGACTAATGCAGTCTTAAACCGCGCAAATTGCCAATGATACCCTGGATTAGGATTAAGAATCTTTACCTTAAGTGACTGGCTTAATCATTTCCAGCAGTAGGTGGCGCCAAAACATTTAGGGTGAGAAAAATCATGTTATGCATAAACTTTGCAGGTCTGTAACTTTAATAATAGAACAGAGTCTAACAGCCTCCTTAAAAAGAGGTAAATGTAAACCTACAATCCGTGTTTTAAGGGGGAAGCCATTTCACTCCTACTTAAATATCTAATGACTGATGACCATACATTTACCCTCAGTTGAATAAAGTGCATGTAGAAATTATACAAGCAAATTGCCAATGTCAAGTTCCTGCATGTCTTAATTTACCTCCATTTAAAATCATGGATCAATTTGATCCATTGTCATAGTAACACAACGTTGGTAATCATCAAACTTTATTAGGGCACTAGTACTGATGTGTTGTTCATCATTTTCAGCAGTCAAACAAACCAAATTGTTATATTACCACATAGCTTTTTTCTACCTTAAATTGGAAATCAGCATTACAGAACAGGATTCTGTCATTTAAAATACTTAATCTGTCTGTTAGAGAGGCTGTTTTTCAGTTGGGGTTATGTAATACAATTTTTAAATCAATACAAACAAAATATTCCGTGAGGCCTTCATAATATTGTTATAATAGTTTATTACTGACCAACAACAGTGAAAATCACAGTTTTTTTTATTTCTTTGTGGATAGCATGGTCACCTCGCCCATCCAGGGCTGATGGGTTTCTTTCTGATGTCTGTACATCATCACACCAGAGGGGGGCGAAAGTGAGACCTAAGTCCTGAACTGCAGTTTGAAAGAACGAAGACATCATTCTGTGAAGGAACTGAACAATGAATCGTTCCTTGAGCAATATGAGTACAGCATTGCCTCTGGATTTTGTGCGAGTGAACTGAAACTGTAATAACCTAGTGTTGTTTGACTTTCACAGGCGATATTTCAGTTTATGTTTAGTTTTCACAAAATGTTCTTTATAGTTTTTACCCGTTATTAAGGATTCAGTTACGTCGCATGTTCCGTACATAGTGGGTAGGCCTATAGGTCCTCAATATTTAGGAATCAGGTTTAAGAATTACAGATCTGTTTAAACAGAAATCTGAGATTTGGAAAATATTTCTGGCACATAAATTCCTTTCCATTTATATATATAAATATACATTTATATTTAAAAAATAATCCTTACATTGGACAAAATAGTGGTCAGACTGGCATATGCACAAAAGCCATTCATGAGATTGCGGCAAGGCGGGAATCACACACACTGACATTCACTGCGAGAGAGTGTGTGGGGGGTGGGGGGGCTAAGTGGCTGAGATGCTGGACTTCCTCTCTCCCGCTGCCAAAGGGGCCATTGTCTGCCTTAATCTGTAGTATGACGGTGCAGAGTGTGGCTGAAGAGGGCTGGTGAGGGGTTGGACAAAGGTGGGCCAACTTACACTCGTGGTTTACAAAACTAGTTTCATGTAAACATTTGTTTTACTCACTATGTTTTACTTGCATGTTTAATATTTTGCTAAGTACAGCATATAATTAAGATGTTTAATTAAGCTGGGGTCAAGTTTGTGCTTTTCACAGGGGTGCTATTTAAAATGAATTCAGTATAAATATTAAAATTCTTTAAGACACAGTCTTATCTTCAATGTAAAAAAGTGGTTTTATGACAGGCATTATGCAGTAAACATGGGTACTCCAACAGAAGTACTGCAATGACATTTTTTGGGGGAGAGGGGTTACTTTTCCATCAAAAGCAGTTTACAGATGTTATTTTATTTTGTATGACGAGAGATGAGTTATATGACAAGTCTTTGTTGGTTGATTTAGAATGCTAAGCCCTCATGTAAGTCGCTCTGGCTAAAGGCGTCTGCCAAATGCTATACGTGTGATGCTGAAATCAATGACTCACACCAGAGAAAATTAACCATTAAAAAATTATTAATAATTTCTTGGGAAAAAAAGATATTTGCAGAAATATGATTCGGAGGTTATTATACATATATGCTTTTTACAGGAAACGCATAGTTTCATAACTTACACTTATAACATTTCTCAGTAACAAATACATATTCGCCTATAACGTTGATCATTTAGACATATATTTTGTCTTAAATTCCTTTTGGGGGGGGGGGGGGCGTTGCCTTTCTTACCGTCCCTAAACAAGAAAAACATCTGCCATGCATAAAATGCGGGAGAATGGAGTCTGGCCCTGACATTGTCTCTGCTTGTACAAAGGGCCCTGACGCTCTCTTCCTCCACTTGTGGAGCTGCGACTGGCTGCCAAACGTAACTGGCAGCCTAACAGACAGTGAGGCCTAGTGGAAGTGATGAGTTACAATTCAAAGCACCTCACCACATTCCAGGATCCCTCTCAAGTCATTTTCGTCATTCGGGCTTTTAACAAAACCAAGGATGAATGGAATTTCTGGCTTCCTCATTAGAGTATTAGAATAAAGCAATTATTCTGGGGCGCTGTTGTGAATTCTAGCTTTCTATGGTTACAAAAGTGATGGCTGGGGGAACGGAGGCCGGTGGGCACTTCTAGCTGAGTGTGCGCTGGACGGCAGGTCAGAGTGAAGGACCTTTTTATGATGGGGCAGCTGGCATATTCTGAGTAACCTTGGAAACTCTGAAGAGGCAGGTAACTGGAAGCCAGCCAGGGCATGTTAACAGGGGGGCAGAACTCTAATTAAATACAGGACTACAATGTTAAGAGGAAAGTCTGTTCCTGTAAATTAACTCTGAGAAGATCCACCAAGAACTAGACATTCAACATACAAGCACGGGATGCAGAGGACACCAGGTGTGATGCCACAGTCTCCCTGCTGAGGATATGCATTATTTTTTCCCTCTTGTCCTGTCCCCAGTAGCCAAGATATACATTCCTATACAGTGATGTGGGAAGAAACTGAAGATTGGACTTCACCTTGTTTTAACAGAGTAATCCAGGAGTCACTAGCAGAGGCTGGCACATTAATTAAGGGGCAAAATATAGTATTGGTAACATTTTATACGGATTGTCCACCTACAGAGGGTTAACAGAGTATTTGTTAATTATAATTATAATATTGTTTTGTTTATACAGTGGTGGCAAAAAATATTATAATACTTGGCATATTTAAAAGGTTTCATTAAAATAGCCATTAAACAAATGAAACATCTACAAAGTGATCATTATGCTCTATAAATGATAGAATAGAGACTTCATAAGGAGAATCACTGTGCTAAGTCCGGCCCTCAACCCCATCTAGCACATTTATGACGAGTTGGAAAATAAACTGGACAGATCTATTGTACATTTAAAAGAAAGCCTTTGGCTTGAGTTGCAGAAGGCATGGGATACCATTAGTGTTAAAGTTCTCAGGAAATATATTGACACTATGCCAGAGAGATGTGCTGCTGTAATTGCTGCAAAAGGTGGACATTCCAAATATTAAAGTTAAAAGTCCCCTTATTACAGGAGTCACATTGTGGGTTAGCATGAGGCCAGGTGGTCATATCGTGCAATTGCCCGGCATGTGGGGCCTGCAGATGTCACAGCGGCCCGATGTTGGAACCAGTGGGCATGTGAGGGCACCCACACACGTCATGAAGGTTCCGGTGGCCCAAGACAGACCACACCAAGGGAAGATGGTCGTATTGTGCACCAAGCATTACAGAACCTCATGACATCTGCCCCTGCCATCCAGACACAGGTATTGGACTCTCTACAACACCCCCTGTCACCCCGCATCGTGTCTCGATGACTGGCATCAGCCAGATTACAGGTCCCATGCGTAGGCTACCCTTAACACAGAGATGACTGCGTTTGGAGTGGTGGCGTATCTGTGAGGCATGGACTGATGACAACTGGTGTCATGCATGTGCAGCTGTGAATCTCAGTTCTGCATTACCATGGATGACTGTCCATCATTGCAGTGCAGTAACAGAACCTTTCACTACATGCAGACTGATTTAATTTCCACCACTAGTTCTGGGTGGTTAACTTTTATTGTCACTGAGTTTATATGTATATTTATAGAGTATATGTAATGATTCATGAACATGCCTAAAATTCCTAGATTAATTTTGAATTTGACAGATAATATAGGAATTGTTGAATCACAACTAATATTTATTTTAATGTTACAAATACTCTGAATACCCTCTGTAGGCAGGCTAGATAAAGTGTGACCCAAACGCTTAGTAACACAAACACTTAGTAACAACTCACTTACTACTGGAGTACAAATCATGAACAAATATAGGTGCTATTTTGGATAAAAGATGTGCCATGATTCATTAATGATAACAAATATGGTTTGAACCCCCAAGCAGCAAGACATCACCAAGATACCCTGAGCAAGGTACTGCCCCCACACACTGCTCTCTAGGTGCCAAGTAGTAACTCACATGGCTTTAATGACGAGGAAACGTTTGGTTACTGCACACTTTGTGCTATGCTGTGTCAAAGCTGACCATTAATCACTTTCACTAGAGCAAAGGAAGCCTTCTTGGGGAACACATGAGGTAAAAAGTCAAACCAACAAGACCGTTAGCAAAGGACACCCAAGCAGGAGCTGATTAGTCTTGATCACGTGGAACATTCTGGAAAGTTGGTAGGTTCCTTGAGAATTTTCTGGAGGCGAAATGGGAAATAAGGATGCCAACATAGTCAGGAGGCTTATAGTTATTTTTTCCATCCAGATAATTGCAGAAAATAAAACATTTACACCCTGCCTTCTTTATGTACATGTAGCCTTTTGGGGAGAAGATTTATAAGACTGTGGCTTGTCTGGCAGATTTGCTGTATACTTAGAATTAGTTCTGGACCACGAGTGTCATCTGCAAGGAAAATTGTGAAACAATGCAAAATGTAAAACGAGCACATGGTTTGGAAGCCAGTGGTAATTTAACTCTGGACCCACTGGACCCACAGGGCAGCTTGATAGTTATATTTATTGCAAAGGGGAGGTCTAAGAATATTACATGTTTTCGCTGCTTCTCTGCCCACATCAGGGGTGATGTTCCTTCCACAAGAAGCCACTCCATCGGCCTGTAGTTTACTTACCCAGAACTCCCAAAATAAGTTAAACAACCACTGGTTGGCTGAATAGAAGTCCCAGTTTTCCAATTTTGTGCTCATCAAAACCGTAGATCATTTTTCTGATCTACACCATGGAGTAAGAAATTCTGAACACTGGTGAACTGGGGCCATTTCTCCATTAAGAATTGTACACTGTAGGTGGATCATACTTTTTCGGCCGGTTAGTGAGCAGTTTCAGAGGAAGTGCTTTATCAGCATGACTGCTATACTTTAATTTCTGTATTATTTTAGGGCAGCTGATTTACTTCCCAGACCTTTTACCCATCCATCCATTTTCTGTAACTGCTTGTACTATTAGGGGTCTCAGTGGGTCATGTTTTTTTGGTGGGGGTTGGTTTTTTTTTTTCTCTCGTCCTTTAGCGTACCTATTTATTTGTCAAAAACAGAAATGCTTTCTGATTTTATATGGCTTATGAAGGGCTACAGTCCTTCTCTCCATATTTACAAATAAGAACTTATATGTATTTTTAGGGAGTTAAAGCTGTGGTTGAGGAGAAGGCAAAGGATTGTGGGACATTGCCGAGGCCAGGATAGTCTCTGTCGCTCCCGTGTGTTGCTTCCCCCGGGCTCATCCCCTTCCACCTGGGCCTCTGCATTTGTGGGGATCATACCAGCTGTGGGACCAGAGGGCAGAGCTCAGAGGAGACACCAGTGGCATAACTGGCCTGGTTTGGCTGCAGCGTGTCAGCAGCTTGGGCCCACGGAGCTGCCTCACACACGCCGGTAATGAGGCTTTGCTTTTGAGTAGGAGCGCCACTTTGAGAGCGCCAGTTGCGCCCGGTCCCACCGCTAACTGTATTTACTCAACACACAGCAGAAAAACACAACTCTGGAGTCCCTGACGTTTGGTTGGCTTCGACAATGCTTCTTTCAGGACGCTGACCGCGAGCTGCCTGAGGGATAGCGCGACAAAATAGCAAATAGCAATGAAAAGCAACAGCTTTCAAAGTTTACAAATAGCCTCTTATTCTGAAAAATAACCATTTCATTCAAAATTTTATCCAAGCTATTAAGTAAAAATTATGGTGTGGAAAAAACCAGAGATTGATGGCTATTCATGTTACTGCTATTTTCTTCAAAATGCCACCCTTAAGTGGTTTCATAATGTTAAACATTATATTGGGTACTACTGCCCGATGCAGCAATCCTATTTAGCTACATGACATTGGAATGCCGTTAGATTATATGCGGCCAAGCTAAGAAACTGGCACTTGTGGTAGATTTAATGGTAGATTCTGATCACCCACTCTCACATGAAACAGTCCCATCTTCAATATTGCAATGGTAGATGCCAACTCATATGTCTGAGTCAAAGTAGCACACAGAACAGGAACATTGGATATAGCGTTTACTTGTTTTGCAGACATTTTTAGCTAAATGTATATGCAATTTATGACATTGCCTCTTTAAGCAACCCATAGCTATCAAAACATTTTTGATGGCTGAATTGTCTGTCACATTTTGTCTGTACAAGACAGGTAATCTTCATCTGAACTCCACTACTTGGTGAGTAAAAGAAGACTAACATATCCAATAAACCACGGTAAACCCATGACCAGTCAGGACTGCATCCATATGTCACCTTTGCACGTAAATTCTACTTTTCAAGCTTTTACTATGTCTTGTCACAGTCTTTGTACTGAGTAGGGATCTCCATCTTTGCATTTTTTTTGTAAACTTGCAGGAATTATTCATTAGCCGTGCTGCATTACCCATTTTCAGTGTACGATAAATGCAAGGGCAACATTCTCCTTCAAAAAAGCTTTAATATGAATTAATGGTTCCTACAATAATGGAAGTACATTACGATCCATAAACAGGAAAACATCGTGTTTTATTAGCTTGGTAGTAGGCTTTGGGTTCTTACCTGACATAATAATTTAGGGTATGAACACAAGGATTGTTTTAACTCATACTTTGATCTTCCGTCCGCTTATCCTGGGGGGTCTGGAGGCTGTCCCAGGCAGCACAGGACACATGGAAGATAATCCTGATATACTCTTTTCAGAGAAGTAAGGGCTGCTTTTGATTAAAGTACAATTTCACAGTATAGTGGTTCAAAAAAGCCCAAATGGCCCTAAATTAAAATCCTGTGAAATGCTCAGTTCTTCTTAGAGGCCAAGCAATGAAGCTTGCTTGTTCTTCCATGCCTTTTGGTCTTCGTATAGACAAGACTACACCAGCATTAGTGCACGCTCTTCCTAAGAAGCTGATTTTATTATGCAGTCAAATGTCATTCTTCTCTAGTCCAGAGCAGAGCACTGTGTGCACTTTTTGCCTCATAAGACCACATCCTGAAGCATAATCTTTATCTTGTACCAGAATCAGGTCACTGGCTCCCAAGTCATTGTTTTGAATCCAGCTGTAAAGCACCCCCCTCAAGCATTGGGACCGTGGCGTGAAAGCTGATGCACTTACAGGACATTCCTGTTATCCAGCTACTGCATTTCATGGAGGGCTAGCCCAGCCAAGATTAGCATAGCCGTTCCTACAGGAACGCAGTGAGCATTGGTGACCTTTGCGGGGATTTTATTATATTTACATAGCTTATTCCTTCTGACCCAACAAGTATGAAAATAAACAAAAATTAAAGTGGTAAACATTTATGACAGAGATTTTTCATAATTGTTTTTTAGAACTACAAACAATCTGTGAATGAGTGATATTTTGATTTTATGAATTCTTTCAAAAGAATTGCATGTCGGATTCCCAACAACTAGCTCAGTTGCATCTGGACTGATAGGAGGCTTGACCTTCAGGGTCCTATAAATCTGCCAAATAACATGCCCCACCTGACGTGTGTAATGCGAAGTGCATTTCCTGTGTGTGTCTCATATGGGTAAAGACCATGCTGTGCTTGTATTTCAGTTCAGTACGGACAAATTAAAATGAAATTTTAAGAAAAGTTATCAGAATTTTAACTATTAATACCAATAAAATAATAAAAAATGAATTCAATACTTTCGGGACAACAAACTATCAATTCGTATAGTTCCAGTTGTTGAGTTATCAAATCACCTGTGATGTATTATCTAGACTTGCGGCATGCACCCGGGTTCAGTGGGAGGCACTGTGGCCTGACTCCACTTATGACTGTGCTGTACTGATTCACAAGGTTACCAGCTCAAGCAGTCAAACCCCCAGACCTCAGCTTCATACCAACAGAAACTTCGCGATGAAGGTAAATATACTGTGTCAAAGTGAAACCAGTCAGAGTTATTTAGGCTAAACCCACAGTGGAGTAACCTTCCTATTTTTGCTGCAAAACTGCAATGTTAATGGATGTACTTTGTACTTTAACACCCCCGCCCCCCCAAGACAACCTATAAGTCAGTCAATGAATAATTAGTTTGAGTTGTTCCAATAAATTCCGCTGTCGCATTCAGATTTACCCTTAAAATATACAAAGCATTTAGGGTTCAAGTTTGCAGTTTGTGTGAAACTGAACTCCTTACATTCCCTTGCAGAAGCAGACAAGCAGACTGTCCTTTGTCACTGAGAAAGATTATCAAGTACTCGGAAGCAGTTTTGCACAGATGGTTTTTTGTAATTAAGTTTTTGTTTTGGAATTTCGTCTTAGAATTCTCTCCCATGTTTCGGGGTCGAGGGGCAGTTTAGTTCAGGTAGTTTGTGGTTAAGTGAACTTCAGCAGGGCAGTCAGACATTGCCACCCTTAAATTGCTGCTTAATGTGTCCACGACTGTCACCGCTGGCAGTAGAAGGGATTCTTGTGAAGTTCCTGCGCATCACGAATATCTGCAGGGTGGAACTGGAAACAGATCCACCAGCTTATCCTTTCCAGCATCAAAGAGGAATGAGGTGAAATACTCATTACTCATTACTCATTACTTCTTTTCATCCAGGTCAGCTTTAGTCTCCTGGGTCCGTCTAAAATCTCCTTCTAAAATCATTTTACTAAGACCTCTGGTAATCTACTCTGCTCATGTATGTCCCAGAATCATTTGTATGTGAGTCCTGCAAAAATATATACAAATTTGAACATATGTAACATACAGTATATGAAAGTATTCAGGAATGTCGATAAATTATATATTGTGTGCCATTTTGCAACTTAAATGCAGAAATGTACCTGAAGGCAGGGGCAGGGATATAAGTCATTGTATGTCATGTATGACACACTGACATTTTGACTGTGGCATTGCACTGCGTGCAAGTTATGAAATTCTTAAATTAATTTATAGCAGGAGAGAGCTGAAAGGCAACCATCCAGAATAAATGAATGTGTACCGCAAGCCATAAAAACTGATCTGAAATGTACCCGAAATAAAGTGAAAGGACCTATTTTAATTCGAAACCAAAATGGCTTTTTCTGGCCAGTTCAAGTCTAGTGAAAGACTGGTCCATCCCAACATCATCAACATCAATGCTTGACCTCACAAATGCTCTCCTGGAAGAATGGTCAAAAATTCCCAGAAACACACTCCTAAACCTCATGGAAAGCCTTCCCAGAAGAGTTGAAACTGTTATTGCTGTGAAGGGTGGGCCAACTCCATATTAAAGCCTATGTATTAAGAATGGGATGTCATTAAAGTTCATACATAAGAACCAAAGCCAACTTCTGAGCTTAGCCAGGAAAGGTGTTTGGGGTCACCATGAATCTGAGGCTGTTTAGCCGTTATCAAGCCTTAAGATGCAGACAGAGTCACTGAGGTGCCAAGGCTGAAGAACGTTGGGGGAGGCAGCCCAGATGTGGGTGAACTTCCATCTGGTTCCCAGCAGGGGGTGGAGTGGGGTGCTCTGCCTGTTAGATAATGCACATTGATAGTACCAGTGTCCCCTGCTGTACTGATTTGCAAGGATTCTCAAGATCAGCTATTTACTGGGCAGACACTCCTATCTGGACTGACGTTCGGGTTTAAACATAATGTGCATCTTTATGTAAGTTTTCCCCAAAGAACAAAATAGGTTCAATTAAGTATCAAATACAGCACAATAGTGAGCTCACAGTGTATTTGAGTGTGAAAGAACCAAGCTGGCATTCATGTTAATCATCTGCTTTAATGTGCTGCATTTCTTTTGACTATATTGCAGCGTAGCGTTTTTGACGAAAATGGAAAAAGCTGCTGACACTGAATAAACACAAGACGAGAATAGCAGTGTGCACAGTCTGGGCCAAAGCGATGTCACGCTCCGGTGTGTCATTAAGTGACTGAGCCAGAACAAACCAGCACCAGTTTCTGGGAATCTCTCAGATTCAGAGTCAGGCAGCACTGGCAGGCCAGTGCCCCCGTTAATCCGTCCTCCTCTTTACTTTCTTTTCTTTTTATATAAACGCATCCCTCTAGAGAAAGTGTGGGATTTATTTATCGGTGATGCGGATAAAACCTCAATGTCATAAGTTTAAGCCGGAGCTGACGATTTCGCCACTGAGCCAAACAGCTTTATATTGACCTAAGTACCAGCTTTCCAGCGGAAACAATCCCATTCTTTTTCGACTGTTGCATAACTGTGACTCTCCACCATGTTGACACGCTATTTGTCTGAGTTATTTCAAAATAAATAAATGTTGTTTTCTTCTGCTCTTTTTAGTCTAATATGCTTTTCTTAACATCTAAACAGAATATTACCAGTTGTACAGGACTTAATGACACTTTTCTCTCCTTTCACCCACCCCACCCTACTCTCCATGATATATATGTGAGAGCAAGCCTGGCAATATCCCTGTCTGTTTTAGCAGTGATACTTTTTAGTGTAAACAATGGGCTTATGTCATGGTTATTGTGCTTGATGTCCTGATGCAGAAGGTTTTTAGAGCAGTGCGGGTGCCTGTGGTCATGCTGATGGCGGTTACGCTCCACTCATGAGGAGTGGAAAATAATAACAATGAAACAACAACAATAATAATATTAATAATCATCATCGTCATCATCAGTCCCTCTTTTGGTCTAAAAGCTCTTTTTCATACAGTCATTACAAACCAAAAGGACCTCACCCTTTCTACTGGGAGTCTATTTGCATGTAACAGGTCTTGCATTACCCCCGCATACCGATTACATCTTATTACTGTCTTTCATTACCTTGAAGGTGTTAATCGAAAATCCATCTATCTTCTGTATCTGCTTGTCCCATTCAGGCTATGGGCAGAACAGGGCGCCGGCCTATCCCAGGGCACACCCACACATGCACACCTATGGGTAATTTGGTAACTCCAATCAACCTCAGCATGTTTCTGGACTGTGGGGGGAAACCGGAGTACCCAGGGGAAACCCCATGATGACACGGGGAGAACATAAAAACTCCACACACATGGAGCCATGGCAGAGACTCAAACCCTGGTCTTAGAGGTATGAGGCAACAGTGCTAACCACTGAACCACCCTCATAGAAAACCAAATTTTTAAGAATTTTACTACTGTTCCTATTATAATGTAATTCATTTTCTCCATTTCTTTTAGTTACATTGATTGAAATGCACTTTTAATGCGTTGTTTTAGGTTTCATCTCGAAACCTCAAACATAGCAGTTACACATCAGTCATTTTCCAAAGTAACCACTGTATCTCCTCATATAGCCATACGGTTTGCAAACGTTCTTGTCAAAATAAAAGTCCAGGCTCCCTCACCCAAATGCACATTAATTCAAAACAGAACAAGTGAGCCATTGTGCCCAACTTTTTAAAGCACTCACAGGTAATCCTAGCCCAGATAAATCAGAATTTTTATTCAAACAAAAATAAAACTGTTTCCTCAAAGACGCCACTGTATCGCCAAGCCGTTATGTAACGACTGGAGGATAAAGAACAGAAGATCAACCTGAGATGGTCTCCTACAATCTACAGAGTGTGGGGAGGCCAGAGCACCCCCTCCCCCCCCACCACCACCCCGCCCCGGTTCTGCTTAAAGGTTTTATTGTTTGAGAGCCGACCCCATGTACCTCCTGTCACCCGTCACTTTGAGAGCTTATCCGAAGGACCTCGGCCTTCCGGGGATCAGAAGAAAGGGAGAGTGTACAAACTGAGATAAATGTTTTTTGGTCATTATCAAAATTAGGGCTGGTGGTTAAACATTATCTCAGAAAGATAAACTGCAAAAACATTCATTTATACAATGAGTGTAGTGATAACTCCAGCTGAAACCCATGTTAAAATTAAATAATGCTTATATTGTCATGTTTGCTTAATGATTTTTTTTTTTTGGCGTGAGCCGTACACAGACTGGGGTGACCGTGTCCTGCAGTCAGCAGCATGCATGGCCCAGCAGACAGGAATAAGAGAATGTTATAGCCCTGCTTTCAATACCCAGGTTGTTTGGGGTTAACAAGCCTGTGTGTCTATGAATACACACTCAGCAATAGCAATAGGCACTTTATTTGTGCACCTAATAACATTTTCTGTTTTATTACCCAACAACAGAAAAAAACTGCACTTAAGTAAAACAAATGCACACTTAATGGGACCGCAGTCAACCAGCACATAGAATCTGCTGTGTCCCCATACGATGCATGAGGCACGATATATAAAATTAGTAACGCTTACAAACCCAATCTAAAACTATGGTGAATTATGCCTGTAATGTCATGGATAGCAGTACTAATGCTACACACTTCAAATGACTAAAGCCACACACTTCAAATGACGTCCAAGGAACCCAACACAACAGAGAGAGCAACCTGTCGCATGCTTAAAATGTCCTTGTTCTTTTTATGGCACGCCACAACCCTAGAGAGCGCAGAATGCTTTCGCTGCAGCAGACCCGCATACAGAGTGCAAATAAACATATTGTGGCCAGTGCATTTTAATAAAGGAGATGACGGCTCTTTGAAATGGGCCTCGAGATCTTTATTAGCAGCCACTACTGGTCTAAAGCTGGCTGCAGTACAAACAGGGAAGCCAACACTTTTCATCGCACTCGTGGTAACAAGCTATTGAAACACATTCACTTACACTATTTACAGATACTTGCAGGGTGGTGCAAAGCATGCTGGGAACTGCATAATTAATCTTGCTGACCAATCCCACGCATCACGGTTATACCTGTTTAAATGACGTCGTAATGCTGAAACGAGAGCGATCCCGTCGATTTCGGCTGCAATATGCAGTCACCTGCAGTGGCTGACACTTTCATATTCTCTCATTTCAGAGCTATAGGAATGCCGGTAGGTACACTGAAATACAACAGCCCACTTTCGGCTCTGTTCAGTCCGAACATATCCATAAAAAACAACAAAGAGGACATGTATGTGTTCTGTGCTGAGATCGCAAAAAGCCACAATGGGAGTTCAACATGCTGACTTGACCTCTTTATCGGTTCCGCCAGTCTGCAGTGCTGAAGGGCAGTGTGTCCTTAATGGCAAAGACGCGTCGTTCTCAGCTGAAGGACCAACGGTGGCCCTGAAGTCTTTCTGACCTCCACAGATCAAAGATCCCTCAGGATTCCCACTCTCTACACCACTGACAGAGGAACAAAAGCCTTGGTTATCGAGGGTAAAAACGAAAGTGCTATCATCAGGTTCATGAAACAGGTTTGCGATGTATTGAGCCCATCCTAATAGCTTTGTTAGTGCTGCAAACTGCGAGTCCCAGGCGAGCTGCTGTAACCGACGCATTTATGCGCAGACAATGCAGGTAATGAGAGAGACAGGGCTGTCCGGTAATAACGATGGCGCGGTGAACCCGTGTTTCTGAATGATTGTGCACCCCCCCTTCCCAGCACATCAGAAGGTTGACCATTGATACAGCTGACCTGTATATAACAGCAGAGAAGAATAGGGCTGCTGTTTTCCTGGTAAATGTTTAGTCACAGACTTTGGGGACTGGCAGTATAGACCCTGTGAAGTATCTACTGCGGAATCGTAGATGTTTGGCCTGTCTATTCACTGTAGTTGTATTCAGGGTCATGGGAGGTCCAAAGCCTATGGGAGAACACTGAGAGAACATGCAAACTGCACACAAATGGAGCTATGGGGGACACTCTAACCCTGGTCAAAGAGGTTTGAAGCAATAATGGTAACCACTGTGCCTCCCACGCTGGGACAGTCAGACCAGCACTTCCCGGAATGTTCAGAAGGGGCCTGATGTCTGACTATATAAGGCCTACAGAGAATGTGTATTAATTCATGTGTGTTCACAGAACATGCATGTACAGGTGACTCTGTGTCATGTTATCATTTTGAGGAATGTGCAGAGCACTGGTATGCAGCAGGGTGGAATGCTTAACTTTTGACCAAACATATAATGTGAAGCGAGTAGCGGTGAGACAGAGGCTAACGAGCACAGGCCTACTAGAAGGTCTTGCCTTATCTCATGTGGTGGGAGGGGATCCTGGGGGCTGCTTTGATAAGAGAGCTTATCAGTTTTTGAAAAGATTCCACACCTGGAAGGCCAAGGAAAGAATGATACCTAAAAAGTTATGCTGAATTACTGAATGTGTGTGTGACACTTGAAAGCAATATTTTATGCAGTATTGTAACATCTTACTGAGATTTCTGGAGGAGATAAGATAAAGTATTCAACTAATCATTTACACATATTTGTAGCTGATAAGGAAAATATTGTAGTGCACTAGCATTAAACTCCAATACCTACTATGTATCTCAAGTGTTATTGTTAGAAACCTATAAGGAAACTATAGTAAAAATCCCACATATAACACTGCTAAAAAAGAACTTCTATAAAAATAAATTAAATAGATCAGCATATCTGTACCGCATGTCAAAATAGACAATAGGCTAAAATTATTTATATAATACTTTATTTCATATAAAAAAGACAAAAATAACTTAATTTGATATGTCTAAAATAATTATCTTAAAATCAGAGAACAAACATTACGGAATACGGAAAGTTAGGTTATGAAAATATAGTCACGGAATGTCACACGTTTGAATTACATGTATTTCTTTCATTCACAAATCTGACACAAGAATTATGCCTTCGGTTCTGCAAAAAGGAATCTGATTATTTTGAGTTTGGCGAAACATTTAATGGATTATGGGTCTTTGCTTTGGGATAAGTATTTGCAGTGTATTTCGCACAAAAGCATGTGTAATCAAATGCGTCCCCAAATAAAAACACTCAAGCTATTTCATACCACACCCACAGTGGTACTGCGCTCCAGAAAACTCACCCCCACTCCCTGCCAACCGCCCCCC
>JAODKM010000002.1:6899985-6919461 GCA_026780845.1 Petrocephalus sullivani
CGCCCCGCTTCCCGGCAGCAGGTGTGTAGGGCGCCCTTGCGCGCCCGGGTGGGGGTATCTGAGTGCTACCCCCCCTCCCCCCCATGTCGTCATGGGGTTTCCTCTGGGAACTCTGGTTCCCCCCCACACAGTCCAAAAGCATGCTGAGGCTAATCGGAGTTACTGAATTGCCCTTAGGCACGCATGTATGAGTGACTGGTGTGTGAGCGTGCCCTGCGATGGCTTAGTGCTCCATCCTGGGCTACCCTCTGCCTTTTGCCCGTAGACTCCAGACCCCAACCCTGAATCAGATAAACAGTTACAGAAAACAGATAGAAATGAATGACAGAAATAGGCCTTTTACAAGTAAGTCTTACTTGCCTTCAAGACCTGCACATAAGGAATGCCATCAGGACCGTATCGACTGCCGTTCCTCTCAATGTGCTTCAGCCACTGAATATGCGGCTGCGCGTCGCTGTAAACTTTACAGTAAAACTGCACGTTGCTGCCCACTGCTGCAGTGGTGTTGGCCGGCAGGCCGGCCTGCAAGATGGGGCGGTGCGGAGAGCGCTCTGCAGCCAAGAAAGAGAGCATGCGCTTTCAGTGAGTTTTCCGTCCCCGAACAGCGTCCTTGCTGCAGCTGATGGGAACCTATGCCCATGCCCGAGAGAGGTGGCACACACCCTCAGACTGAGGGAGACCCCTCATCTGGAACAGCATCAATGACCGAGGGAATGCATGCTTTCCGACAATGTGAACCTTCTGTCCTGAAACAGTCCGTGCAGCATAGCAGGGGTGCTAGGGGAAACCTCTGAGAAGCTGCCAAACACATTTTTACATTGCATGCAAAAATTCAAGGGCACTTCAATTATCAATATTGTTTGTCCTCGTACTCATAAACAACACAAAGATTTTGCTGCTGATTTTCATTTTTTTAAATAAACCAAAAGCCAAAAATATAACAAAACAAGGTCATTATGAGTCTTAATCAGATTAGGCGACCAGAGGAAGCAGGACGGGGAGCAGCAATTGTTCCTTTGAAGTCATTCCATTTCTGCCATTGCCATTCTCACACAGCAAAGGCCAGGGCACAGGTAGAGTCGTCTGTCTGGATGCTCTGGGAGACCCATCATTTAGGGCCAGGAGTCTGATTCCTGAACTGACCGACCCAAAATGCTGTAATGTCTACGATTCCTAATTCACATTAGCAAAGATGGTCAAATACAATACCGTGCAGTCTTAGGCAGTCAAAAGAAGTGTTTTTACCTATTTATTTGGGTAGTAAATACATGTGTGTTTAGAAGAAAAAACACAATGCAGCATCAGAACAATGCAAATTTCTTCTGTTCTAGTTCTAGCTGGGTGGCTAGTTGGATGGCTAGCTGGGTGGCTAGTTGGATGACTAGCTGGATGGCTAGCTGGATGACTAGTTGGATGATTAGTTCGATGGCTAGTTAGATGACTAGCTGGATGGCTAGCTGGATGGCTAGTTGGATGGCTAGCTGGATGACTAGTTGGATGACTAGTTGGATGGCTAGTTGGATGACTAGCTGGATGGCTAGTTGGATGACTAGTTGGATGGCTAGTTGGATGACTAGATGAACACCGCTTCAGTTCCAAAACCTCTCCCCGGGAGCACCTCAGCCAGTCCATGTATTTATTAAATTTCAGTTAATTCATACAATTAATTTTAAAAAGTCCACAAGACATTGAGTAGCTATACGAGGTGTGCTAGTGGTTGAGTCAAAAAATAAACGTGTGCATGGAATGGTGGCTGCAAATATTGGGGTGATTTTAGTGGAGGTTTAGCATAGTTTTAACATGAAGATCATATAAACATCATCTTTTTTTGGCTGCCTAAGACTTTTGCACAGTACTTTACATGGTGATGGTGCCCTCTATTCTGGTTGAGGGTAAAAATGCTAAAAAGAATTATAAATAATGTTTTTAAAGTATAAATAAACCAAAGTTGTAATTATGATCGGCAAACACATGTAGGCATCCAGTACGCCTTGTATCTGCCATGAGGTTTGAAGAAAGCACAAGCTGATGATGATTCTGTCATACCCAACACATCCAGGATGTAGCTGTGTGAGATGGAGCCGTACATGTTCTCCACGACGCAGGTGTAGTTCCCTCGGTCAGATGGTACCACGCTCTCCATTACCAGGCTCCAGTGCTGGTGCCGCAGCTGTCGAAAGATCAAAGCTAGAATACATCTCGGGGTGTCTAACACAATCTGTTATCATATTTTGTTTTGGTTGTTATTATAAGGGGTTTATGCCGAGTCGCTGCTGGAGATTTTGGGCCCATGAAAGCATATCACATTGGGGCCCCAACCCAGACCAATCCAGCCATGCTCCAAATTTTTTAGGACCTCTGTTACTCATGGGCGCTTGGCCCTGCGTTTATGAATGATGTAGAATCAGGTTATTAATTAGGTTATAACGTGTATTATCTTCACAAGTCTTACATAGCTTTGGGTATTAATCAAATTTTTAACAGGTCCCTTATAGTTCCTTTCTTATGTTTGGTCCTGGGCCTATCAAAGCTATTGGTAACCATTCAAGCATGTCCAGGGTATGGAAGCAATTAGGGATTCTGCTGAAAGACACCCACACAAGAAATTCAGGTGGTTAGCTGGGGCCCAAGCCTGCCCAGCTCACACCAGCTATCCCAAAAAAAGAAAAAGACAGAAATAGCTTACCTTAATGCCTCCAATCCGGTGCTCTCCTCTGAAGTCACGCCCATTTCTCAGCCAGCGAATGGTTGGAGGTGGGCTGCCCATGGCAGGACATCGGAATTTCACTGTGTTGCCAGCAGGGACTGCATGCAGCTTCTTCTCCATGCGTTGGGTATGTGTCCAGTAAGGTCCTAATGCAGCGCTCAGCATCAGATGTCATGTTGACTGAGTCCAGCATGAGATACAAAGAGTAACAGAACTGTGTGCCAACAGACCTTGGGTGAAGTAGACCTCCTCATCCTCCGTTTGGGAATCTGCACTTTCCAGACCATTGTCTTCTTCATCTACCATGTCGTCATCAGCTTCATCATCTCCCGATCCTACTGAGTCTAGATCATACGAAAAAAAACTTTGGTTAAATCCATTTCTTCCTCAACCCTATGGTGAATAAGTTGTCTGAAGGACGGTCCTCTTGGTCGGCTGGGTTGTGGTCCTGCCTAGTAGGGTACATGTAGAGCTTTGTGCTAACCAAGCAAAGGTCACAGTTTCAGATCTCTGTGAGCACAGATAAATTACAACCCTTCCCTCGACAGTAAGTTACTTTGGATAAAAGTTTCTGTTAAATGAATAAGTGAATGAATGGATTGCATTACGCCCATTGTCGTACATGCTGTTATTCTTACCAACAGCAATTCTGAAGCTGTGAAGTTTCTTTCCCGTGCCACACAGCAGACACACGTACAACCCAGAGTCTTCATAGGAGACGTCTGTGATCTCCATGGCGGCCGGACTGAGCAGCACGTGGGCACCCTGCCGAATGCGCCGCTTGTCCTTGTACCAGCAGACGTTCCCTGTGCGGTTGTCATCACAGTGCAGCTTGAGGGTGTCCCCCGGCTCCAGCAGGACGTGCTCCATGGTCTCCTCCGTGTCCTCATCTGATGCATCTTAGCCATGCAGACAACGGTGTCAGGGTCTCATCGGTACGGTAGCACTGCACGCTTAAGCCTGCGCTTCCCCCACTGTGACATTTCTAATCATTCCTTGACTTATTTCGCGTGACAAGCCAACAGGGGTTTCTATGGTGATTCTGGACCCCCCCACACCTTTGACTATTGTGGAATTGATAGTGAGCTGCACAGCCTGGCAGGCTGACAAAGACAGTAATGAAAATGTCATAGCGTGACAGAAGCTGGGGCTTTGCACCAGGAACTGGAGAGGATTTCCAGGGCTGCCAGGCTCCAGATCCTGAAACCTGACTTGTCTCAGGCCATGGAATTACACTGCAGGTTCTTAGCATTTTACATACTATGGAATCATTCACCTTAAAGTCCACTTCTAGACCTTACCTTCTGACTTCAGTCCTGAAAGGCCAGCTGCTCCAGATAATTTATCTGAAATATACCACAAATGACTGTGAGTATGATTTATGCCTTGGCTAGTTATGACAGGCATTTCAAAATTTCCTAAATTTCTTTCATAGCATGCAAAGTGCAATAATCATCCCCTATATCTGGTGGATTCTCTCCTGCCCCTTCACCACCTTAGCTACTGTGAGATGAGTGTACTGGTGCAGAATGGCTGCCGTCGCATCGTCCAGGTGAGTGTTTATACAGTGGTGGTGGTTGTAGTGGCTCCCCATTGGTTCTGTAAAGCACTTTGGGTGTCTCGGAAAAGCACTAAATAAATGTAACATTCATTCATTCATTCATTCATTCATTCATTCATATGTGGTTAAATATCAGAGGTAGGGCAATATCTGCAATTGTAAAAATCCCATTTCATTGTGAATGCCTTAGAAACATGCATAGTAGGTGTACCTGGCAAGACAGTCAACCATGCCGACTGATGAGAGAATCCAAAGGAGTTTTCTGCTAGACAAATGTATTCCCCGCTGTCTCGGGCAGTTACATTGGACAGATAAAGAATCCCCATGTCTGATATTCTGACTGTGGTATTCTACAAAAAACAGAAGAGATATTATTTACAGAAAGCTACAGGCAATAAAAAGAGAATAAGAGGCATGTATATTTCTTACCTTTATGACTTGCCCATTCGGGAATCCATCAGCTCTGTACTGGCTACCATTCCATCCAGTGCGCTTCAACCACTGCATGCGAATGTCACTCTGTGAAGCTCCACTGACTTTGCAATAAATCCGCACGTCAGCACCTAGCACGGCCGTGGTGTTAGCCGGCAGTCCTGCCTGCAGCACAGGCTGCTGTGGAGGGAGCTCTGAAACCAGGAGTGAGGTAATTACTCAACATATCCAAGGAATAAGTCTGCTGTCTTTGGATTTTGCTCTATAAGTGGAATTTTTGTGGTGTTTATCATTTTTTTTCAGCTATAACTGAATGTTTGGTGGGGTTACTTAATTGGAAAACAACTGTAAATCCAAAAAACAGTTCTGAGAGCACGGAACCCCACCTGGTAGGACCCCAACCCAAGCCGACCCAAAGGACTGTCCTTCAGAACTCTCAGCTTTGCACACATATTCGCCTGCATCTTCAAGAGTGATGTTCGCCAGAGGGAGAATGGAGCCTTGGGCCGGGCTTCTGAGAGATGGCTGCACAAGAGAGTCATCCGTGATCAATTAACAGTAACGGCGGCTTTAACCATGACGACGCTGACAACAGAGAACGAAGCATCAAACACACACCAAAAGCTGGATCATCTCTGAAGTTCTCACTTACGGTCAGTGGCCTGAGGTGAGAGTGGCCATCAGTATCTCGCTTGAACCACTGCACATAAGCTGATAATCGCCTTTGGACTTTGCAAACAAGCTTGACCTCCCCTCCTACTGACACGGTGGCATTTTTGGGATATCCTGGCTGAAGGAGGGACTGTGAAAATGTAAATTCTGGAAAAAAAGGCAAAACATTTCAATACTGTGTCTCCAAGGTCAGTTTCTTCACTGATTGCTTCCTATGAGTATTCAGTTGAAGGCCAATCTATTCCTCCTGTATAAAGGCTTGTTTTTTCCTTTTTTGGGGGGAGGCAAGAGAACAGATTCCTGCCATTTACTTAAGGGCATTTATTAGCTCAAACACCGCTTTCTTTATGTCATTTATTTTACAGTAAATCCTATGTTTCCAGAGTTTGCATGTACAAGAACTTTCTTCAGGGTGTGCACAGAAAACAGGAAAGGTAATATATATTTTCTGCATTGGATAAGCCAATAAAACAAGCACATGACTTTGAATAACTGTGTCTGGCTGTGACGCTGTCCTGTGTGTGACCTTTAGAAAAGGTGCGAATGCAGGCCTGTTGCGGCGAATAAATATTGGGTTTTGGTTCAAACCCATAGTTTTTCTGTCTTCCTACATGCCTGTACAAATTCACTGCTGACAGGCTTATGCAGAGGCGTAAATTTCAGATCCAAAAAGATCCTAAAAATCCAGAACAAGATTTTGCTTCAACCAACCAGTTGAGTATAAAGACTCACACTTACAGAGTGCTAGTAGTTGGTTGAATAAAAATCTTGGTCTGGATTTTTACTTTTTGGACATGAAATATACACCTCTGGGCTCATGCATACTGAGGAAAAATGAAAAAAAGACATGTATTTGCATGTAGCATAAAAGTCTTAATTTGAAGAAAATTATATACTGTACACGCAGCTCTGGAAAAAATTAAGAGACCACAGCAAAATTTTTTGCTTCACTCATTTCTCAATTTATGGGTGTGTGTCTTTGAATAATATACATTTTTTTGCAAACTGCAGCCTGTTTCTCATTAATTAAAGGCTTCTTCCTTGCTTTATAAGACTTCAGTCCTACTTCTAGGAGCCTAATACAAACTGTCCTAGCTGTGCATGTCACACCACTTAATGTTTCCCATTCCATCTGAAGATTATTTGATGTCATCCTCCAATTCATGAGAGACTGTTGGATAAGTTTACGGTCATCTCTGGCATTAGAAAGTCGCTTCCCCCCTCTACCTGGCAGCTTTCTGGTCGTTCCTAGTGTCTCCTGCTTCACCTTGTTCTTGTGTACTGCTGTCTTAGATACTTTGAGCCCGGAAGCAGCCTGCTGCTCAACATAGGCTTCTGCCAGCAGAACCAGGATTAAACCAGGACTTAAAAATGCATATTTAAAAAAAAATACAGAGTTGTGTCTTACATTTTTCCAGAGCTGTATAATAACTGAAATTTCACTTATCTCTAACTTTTTATTATTAAATAAAAATATTAATATAATAACACAATACTACTACTAATAATGATAATGATAAATAGTATTGTTCATTATTAATGAGTATCAATAATCTATATTATTAATAGTTAATGATAATAATAATAATAATAATAATAATAGTAATAATAATGATAATTACCATCATCATGATATTCTAAAAGAACAAACGTTCCAAAAAATGGCCACTCTTTATATAGTGGAGAAGACGGGTACTGAAGATAATAAAAAATATATTGCTGCGGCCCATGAACTTAATACACTCAATGTGCAGATATAGCAAGACATAACAGATCTATACATCTCAGAAAATATCAAACACCATTAAAATACTTAGGTGTGCTTCAGAGTGCATTAGAAAATAAGCACGTGTAGTTGTTTAATGCACACAAAGAATTTCCCCGAGTACCAGACTCTTGAGGCTGTAGATACCGGCATTAATATGTACAGTATTGATGTGAGCCCCCTACCCCCGTCGCCCACAGCCTCCCCCTCCGCTGGCATGCCTCCAGACAGATTTACATTTTCGAGCCTGAGGGTGCAGCACAAAAGGCAGGCAGGCTGAGGGTTTCTCCTAAACAGATTACATCACTTCTAGTTCCTGTTGCCGTGCATTCCTCATAAAGCTCCATTCCAGCATTTCCCAGTGAAATAAAAGTTGGCCGGCTTCTAACTACACGCCCATAAAGCCAAGCCGACCATATGGGACTTAAAGGCTACGCTCGCGGAGGGCAGTTACGTAGATGATACGCAGAAGCTAAAACGTCATACCTGTCACCGTGTCCTCCTTGGCCACTACTTCATCGGCAAAAATGATGAGGAGACAAAGCCTGAAGGCAAGGATCATCTTGAGGAGGAGATCTGCGTGCGTGTGAGCGTGCGTTTCTGTGGATGGGCTGCTGAAGAACATGCAGCTCCCAGCTGGATTTACACGCTTTCATCAGGCATCTGTGGAGTTCTGAGGAGGGCCAAGCAACTTGTAACCTAAAAAAACCAAAATTACAGCATCTTACCCTCTGCTCTGTTGTAGCAGGATTGCATCAGAAATATATAAATAAGCCCCATCTCATAACAAAACAGCCATTTATAAACAAATGCCATGTTATACTGAAGGACGCATCCACTGGATGCCAGATGTCTGCGGTACCTTCTCCGCTATCGGGAGCATGACCATCAATATGGTGTAAATGTCTCTCTCCTGCTTGCTGCTCTGGCTAAATGACAGTGTATTTACCTGCATAATATGGCTATCACCAAAAAAAACCCTCTTGGAAACAGTGGACGACAAGTGATAATTGCGTCTAACATGAGAATTCGATTTTTTCTGTTCTCATCCGTAATTTGATACAAAGAAGACATTAACGTCGCTTCATTATAATTACCCTGTCACGAATGATTGTGTCGGAAAGTTACATATTCGTTTTTATCCGATGATGGATGGAAAGTTTAAAATCTATTAATTAGAGGTGCATGTAAAAAAAAATGCATTCTTAAATACAGACCACCTGGGCACTAGTTATAGTGAACCATCAATTAAAAGATAGTTAATGCTCTGCAGACGCTCCTGTGCCAGAGACGGTCCTGTCTTTGTAACACGCAATAGCTAATAGGTAGTCCCACCACCTCTGTCTACATGAACAGGGTTTCTGAACAAGTGCTTTTGACTATTAGAAACATATAAGCGTTGAGCGGCGGTTTACTGTAGGATCCAGCAAGTTTGCTAGCAGTTGAGCTCAGACGATGGACATGTGCTCAACAGCGTCACTTCAGCATCCTTAATGAATCAGCACACCCAGTAATCTCCTGAATAACTCGAGTGGAAGCTGATGCTCTTTAATCTAACCCAAAGTTCAATTTATGACGCATCTGATATTTAATTATGCTTAAATGTATGTCTTAAGTTTTTTGTTTGATGTCAAGTTATGGTTTTAATATAATTAACTTTTTTTAAGAATAGACTACAACACCCCTCTCACTTTCAATGTCTTCTTCATCAGGTCCAACAGTTCTGCCAGTCGTATTATATACGTAAATGCTTTGAGTTTAAATAACGGTTAAAATAATACAATATAAATAAGTAAATGTTTAAATGAACAATAAAACAATTGTGAATGTAATACGTGCCCGATTATTATCCACCACGGCAATGTTATTCATTACCTTTTTACTCTCCCCGTTTATGTTGTTTTAATATAAATTTGAAGCGAATCTCCAGAATCCGGTCCAGGGCAGTAGAAAGATGTAATTCCCATGTAAACAGCACGGCGTTATAGTGTGTCCCACTCCTAGAATTTGCAAGGGGAGACCATGCCAGTTGTCCGCCGAGGACCGGAGAGATGATACCAGCCAGTCCCCACTGTGACAGCCAGCCCACTACGGACAGGAAGATGCTTAGGCGAAAAACGTCAGGATCCAGCGCAGAGTTAATAAGCCGCGCACATGCTTTGCTCTTTCCGTCTGATAAGCACTGGTAACGATATGGCGCACTTCTCTCCAGACACGCAGAAACAGATCCAGCTCCGCTGTAAAATAACCCGATTTGCACGATGTACTTAAAGCGTCTTCAGAGTCGGGGGCCGCCGTAGAGCCGCCGCCGCGCCGCGCTGCTTTCCGCCCGGTCCGCTCTAGAGTGGCTTTTCCTGCAGGGTCCCGGAGCATTTAGAGGTCTCAATTAGCCACTCTCGGATTACACTGCAGAAGTGCCCGGCGCATTTTACTGCCAGCCTGGCTCGGCTCCCTCTGAAGCAGGAGGCAGAACAATAGCTTAAAATGGGAGCGAATAAGAGGGTCTGATGTACCCCCCCGCCCCCAAATGAAACCCCCTACCAGCCGCCCACAAGTAATGTAGCCTACATTATACCACGAAGTATGGGACTCGAAAGACGTGGGTCACCACAGTATTTAAATGGCTAAGCCAGTTTTAAGTGACTAAACTAGTTTCACGTTAAAAAATCAGTATATATGAATAGAAATAAATGCCTGTGTATGTATACGTATGGAAAACACCATACTTATTCTAGAGTACGGGATCTTCCACATTTTATTGCATTGAAAAATATAAAATAAAGTTTATGATGATACTAGAAAACTCTTTGGTCCCAGTATAAAATGGTTTTACTACATGATTAAGTTACTGCAGGACACACAAGGCGTGTTCTTTCGAGACGTGTTATTACGATCTCAAAGTCTCAGTTTAATAGCCCCGAATTGAGCCTTCATGCCATTAAGCTGTCATTTTGACTCCGTCCTAGAATTCTGACGTTTAAAACTTAGCAGTATGATACATTTCAGATTTTACACTAGCGCGATAGGAGGAACAAAACCATAAATATATGTGAATACATTTCCAGTCTGATCTGGTCAATTTTGCCTAAATATAACAGGAACGTTTATTTCCTTCTGGAAATTCTCAGTTAAAATGACATATTAAAACCTATGTCTGCTGAGTATCAGACACATCACCGTTGCATTCTAATAAGATCAATAAAACGTTCCAAGAATCTGGTTTCCAAGTTTGCAAAAAGCTGTCCCCCTCTTTAAGGACTTAAACTGGCAACAAAGGGAACAGAGGTATCCAAGCCTTCATTTTCTGATTGGCCTGGCAGGTGACCCACGGCTATGGTCGCTTGTCACTGGCGGGTCACACTGCACCCCGGGAGTGAGCGTGTGCGCGGAGAGACCCCGCGGGATAGAACTCAAGTGTCGCTCAGATAAACTCCTTCTCCTTTCACTCCCCCGCCATCAAAAACCCGCTGGCATTCCTCTCCACAAAAGGAGGCTCCCCCCACAGTCACCCCACCACCACTGAGGCAGCGAACACCAACAACACTCCCCAATCACCCCAGGTCCCAAATCCCTAAGGCTGGCTCCCTTTGTCGTGCTGAATCAGAATGCCCCATTAAAGCCTATTATCTGTAACCCGTGTTTCGCTCCACATGCCCTGCTAACCTTCCATTTCAAAGGGCACCTCGTCTTACCAGCTCTTTCTTGCCAGCCTAATCATAGGTATACGTATTCTTTAATCCATTTTTAGGACTTCACTACTGAAGACTACCAGCATTGTCACACAACAGACTTGCAGAAATGATTGCAAGGATGGAATGAGCTTTGTGTCTCAGGCTTAACATTTTTTCATAGACAACTCTTTCTTCCAAAATATTATTGGACTACAATTCTTTATTTACTTTAAAACCAATCTCCTCTTTCACCGTTGAATTATGATTATCTGAGAGAGAGTTCAAGGATACATTTTTGCATTCCCATAATGTGAAGTAAACAATTTATTGAAAGTGAAAGCCAGAAAAGCGCAGGTCATAGGTAATGTGTCTATGATCCTGTCATCTGACTTAGTGTAATTAATCCTTTAGCATAGCCTGAAATGGTTTTCACCTAAAGTATGACACTTGCCTCACACACATACTAATGTCTCTGAATATACTTGCAGAATATATTAATGATTCATGGTAAATTCATTTAGAACTTCATATGACAGGTATAAAGTCTTCTCTTCTGAGATATTAAATGCAGGCCGTGTTGATGGTGATGCAACATTATGGGACCTAATTGTTGTGTTAATTAGCTGCAGATGGACCGCCTCTGTAAGTAAACAGAGAACAGTGTGAATGAAATCTGCATTCCCAGTTTGGCATTTCAGTAACTCTGGGTTTTTTCGCCTAATTCGATTATTTTTAAATACAGGATGGTGTGGAAAATTCCGGTCTCCAGAATACTGCAGACGTTTTTTTTTTTTAAAGCAAATGTGCAGTTTTGTATTTTGAGTAACTCGGTGTCAGCCTGCTTTGTCTGCCTGACCGTAAACATCCCTGGCTTCAGAGAGGAAGGGTGGCTGTGAATTACTGTTTTCGGATAAGGCAATAAACTTGAGACACCTCAGGAATGTAACATTGGGCATGAGACTAAGGGGGCACTCACACAGACATGGCGACACCCAGCTTTTCCGGCAATGGTGTATTCCCAAATAACTCAAAAATATTTAGCATTTTAATAACTCTCCAAAACAAAGGCGTAAAGGGTATTAAAAAAAAATCGCCAGAATAAGGAATAGGACTTTCCAGCTGTTTCCAGCTCGTAACCAGAGGCTTTTAAAAAACATCCGAATTATTTTCAATAAATTCTGATGTTACATTACAAAATCAGGAATTTAAGGAATTTTAATCATCTTTCTTGCACAACTAAAGTATATAAGTATAAAATAAGTACGTAATGTTTCAATTGATAAGAAGCTGCCTGTTAACTCACACCTTTGTAATTTTTTTCTTTTTTATAGAATGCATGAGGACTTCAGCTCTGTAAAGATCTTATGCGAATTCTCCTCCTACAGCTCAGTAATTGAAAATATTGGTTGGTGGGCCGCGTCAATGATTTACTGAAGGATCAGAGCAGTGTATAATAATGCAGTCTGAAAGCTGGGTGGGGTAAAACATTTGGGAGCTCATTTGAACGTATTGGTTTAGGACTATTGTTCTCTGTTAGAGTTAATTATTATACAAGCTGCCTTGATAAAGAACAGTGGGAGGAAGCCTATAGCCATGCGAGCAGGGCTGTCACTACAAACACAGCCTGGGAGAGACTCTGTGTCCTCTAACACCCAGCTGTTTTTATAAAGATGGATATCACAGCTGTCGCTGTTGTTACTTGTTACTTACCCCTTTTCTTAACCTTTCTTTGTGCCCCGTCTTCTGTTCCTTTGATGTGGGTCCGAGCAGGGCATGCCTGACCTAACGCACCACCAACCAACGTCAGAGTCTTTCTTTGGGATTCGCTCGTTGGCGCGTACCAATGTCTCAGTCTCTTTGGGACACCAGAATTTTAAGAGATATTATAGCAATCTTCTAAAAGAAATGCCAGGTACAGATTTGTGTTGGGGATTACGCAAATATAGAAGTTCATTAACGCAATGTGCTATTGTTTTGGTGTCATTGTTTTAATGATTTTATGAGCATTTAGCACTTGCTGTAATCATATGTGGCAAAGCAGTCACATTAACCAAGACTAATAAAATTGTCACTTTCTGTATTGTGGAATCAGCGAAGATTGTATAAGTTTACAGAAAAATAATGCAGTGTGCTTGTAGAGTATAGACCACCTTCATCGCAGGACATCTTTTTATGTTTATACACAAAGTTCTTGTTGTTGGAGACTGAATGACTGCGACTGTGACAGTAATACACGTCAATGCAAAAAACGTGCGTCTTTATGATAACATGGCTTTCCATGCAAACCATTTCTTTAAATACATAAAATACATATTGTTGAAAATACAAAAACGGCTGTTTGTTTCAATGAGACCGGCAACTGCTGAAAAACATTCAGAATTGTTACTGAATTTTGTAATATTCAGGAATACCTGTTGTTATTCTGTAAATTGGCTCCATTGCATTTACAATGTTTTACTTGCACCCAATTTCTTTACAGATTTCTTCATTAAACATTAAGTATAATGATTCAAAATGCCACATTCTGACCCATTAGCTGAATCATAGTGAACAAGCATGTGACAGAATCCTGCATATTGGCATTAAGTCTAACAGTATCCCTAATTTTATTTCTGAATGTGGACGGTGACCACCTTCTGTTGGGTACACCTCCAGTGGTAATCCTGTAAATCTCCTGAGTATCAGATCAAACTCCTTGGAAAAAGAGGACGCCGACTTTCATCGTGTGTCTTAATTAAGAGCTCATGCGCATGGCTGGGGGATCAGGAGCAGGGACTGGAATCTTTTCTTTTATGCAGTGTTGCAACAGCTAAGGGCTTCTTTCAAAGGTGGGTGGAGCATAAATTGCAGGATTTTGCAACATCAATGTTTTTGTCTAAGGATATGTTCTCCCTCAGTCTGTTCAACACTTTCACTAAATGTATCATTTAAATGTATGTCTTTCTTTTATTTCTATTCATTTATGTCTTATTAATTGGATCATGCAATATTCGTGCCATGCTTATTTTTTAGTAATATTGCTTGGTTTCCATGCATTATCCATAAAATGTTAATGGTAAAATGACAAATCCACTTTTGTTAATAACAACAAATATAGTAAGTATTTAACTGAGATTTTAGCTATTGGCATTGTCAACACTGGGGACGCCTTTCAGTTACGATGTTTGATTTGATGGTTTCAGGCATCAGGCATGTATAAATGCAGTACCAGTCAACGGTCTGGACACACCTAGGGAAAGTGATTTGATTTTGAACAAGATAACGACCTTAAGCACACCTTGAGTTAAGTTATATAAAGTTTTATCTTGTGAAAATGGAAAGGAATGGAGTGCTGCTATAGATGACTGGGGGGTGTTCCATGAAGCTCTCGGTTATCTGGGCTAATTTCAGCTAGAAGCCATGATTGTCCAATAGGAATGCTCTGCCTATACTCTAATTGGAAAATAAGGGAATGGACGTGGAAATGTGCCTGGCAAGGTCTCAGGCCTTTCCTGTCTGTGCAATAACCATTCTCCTTTCAGGTGAGTCCATGGAGCCTGTGTGTGGTTTTCTACTTTCTGAAGCACAGAGGGATCTGTAGCTGTCCCCATCTGTGCTTAATTAGCACAACAATCCAGTGCTCCAGTGCTGCTCAGTGAGGCCCGACTCGACACTGCACTCGGTGCCTTGTTTGGCTCAGCTCAAGGCCTTCAACAAATACACTAGACTTTTGGAAACAATGCATTCATTACCATGCTCAAAATAACCAGATACATATCATTCTTTTTTTCTAACATATACAGTGCAAAAGTATTAGGCTGTCAAAGAGAATTATGCTTAAACTACTTGTATGGGCAATAGGTATGTATTAGCTTTGGGGAAAACAGAATTTAACATGATTAAACACAATTAACTCATCAGGAAGGGCAATTCCATCACAGGACTAAATCTGTCGACCAGTCTTTTAGCTAAGTGACTTCATGAGGTGCAAATTACCCAAACAAGGTGTGTCAGTGGTGGAGCTGAACAAGCAGGCCGGTGTATTGTATGGTAAGTGGAATGACTTGAGAAGAGGTTTGCAGTGATAGTCCCCAAAAAATGGTCACCACTATGTCAAAATAACAGTTTTTTTTTATCGAATTGTGGGGACAATGTAATATACACACTGCTAACCCTAACCCACACACACAGACACTGATATATACGCATATATATGTGATTGTCACTTGTTAGTCCTCCCTCAGTTTCCTTGGTCTTAAAGCACACAATAGAATTGTGTTCCTTTAAAAATTACTGGTTTGATTCACCTTGTCTATGACAATTAATCCCCCAGAACCATGAAGGTCTTGCATAACAGTAGAGTCTTTATTCCAGGAGTCTTATTATGAACAAGGCTTTACTGAGTGCTTAACACGAGACACTACTGAATGTGAAACTAGCTGATACCTTAGACTGCAATAATTGCTGTTTGCACTTATGCAATTATATAATTGGTGTCTGCAAATATGTTTTTTTAATCTTTTAGGAATCATTTAGATTTTTCTCACAGTTTAAACAAGTTTTAAAACCTTATATTATATTGCTGTCACACCAAGTGAGACAAACGAAAGGCATAAACAATCGTTAACTAAACAAAAGTTGTCCACAGTCAAGTGACCTATTTGTTCACATGACACAAAGTCATGTGACCTTATCTGTTCACATGAAATAGTCATGTGACCTTATCTGTTCACATGAAATAGTTCACATGATTCATTATTAGGTAGATGATTCAGCATGTTCATGGTTTATTTCGGTCCATTAACAGATTGATTTATTATTTTTTCCTCAACAAAACCCATAATTGCTGGTCTTTTAAAGCCTCCTCAGTTATACGTTTGCTTAATAAATACAGTGCATGCAGTGTAGATGGCAAACACACTCTGTGTGGTCCTCATGCTGAATGCTCACTTTATGATTTGCCTTAATCAGCAGGTATTAAACTGAACAATTATCCGCTGCCACAAAAGCTCGGATTTTATAGTATTCACCTCAGCCTCCACAAATTGGCTAAACCACTTGGCGGAACACTAAAATGAGAGCGAAAAATATAACCAGAGAGTAATTCCTTGTCATTTTGTGTACGATCTGATCTAGATGATACGCCCAGGCTTACTGTAACCCAAGACCTAACTGTAACATGCGCACGTGAACGACACACAGAAGACAATGAAGAATGTGTTCTGAGACAGATTTATGACTGTAATTACTGACTAATGGCAAAAATAGACAGGATAGCATGGGGAATATGGCTAACTGTGCCCAAGCCTCCATACCAGAAAGACACTGAAAATGGTTATTCAAGAATAAAAAGTATATAATTTAAACACTTTACTACATTGATATCCAGCACGTTAGAATGACACTTCTCAAGGCGCGCACTATACAGTCGGCCCACCGTGTTTCCGGGTTCCATGTCCACAGATTCAAACAACCGCGGATCGAGAATGTTCGAGAAAAAACAACCAGTTCAACAAAGAAAACTTTGGATTTGCTGCAGCCCGAGTACTATGCTGTAAGTTTTATTTCGTTAGGCTATGATCTCTTTCAAACTGATGTGGGATAGCAGAAAAGTCACGTGGCTTCTTTCACTTTTTATTGTTTCACTTTGGTGAGGCTGAATGCCAGAGATACTCCCCCTTTTGTTTACCCAGAATGCTTTGCTGTGCTGATAACGAAGGGCATTGCTTAAAATACAGCATATGATCCCGAGTCCTTAGAGTGAAAGCAGAAAATCTGATTTTATTTTACATTAAAGTCATTTGTTCGGCTGCGGTATTTTCCCCTGTTATTAAGTGATTTACAGATGATTTAAAGTGTATGAGATAATGTTCGTAGGTTACAGGCAAATACAAAGACAAAAGAGTCATTTTATATAAGGGACATGAGTATCTGTGGATTTTGGTATGGGGGGGGTCCTGGAACCAATGTGTGGTATAATGTATAATGAGCTTCAATTTGGTGATTTAACGAGGTTTTAGTAACAAAACAGCCCTCATACACTAAGTGCTCCACCATCCAGATCCCTGAAATGTAGTGCGTGTAGATGAGTCAGTGAAGTGACCACACTCGGTGTGGTCGGCAGCCATGCAGATGAGGCCTCATGGGAGAGGGGATCTTCAGAAGTACGGACTAAACATAACAAGCCACATTCCATAATGTCAGCAGTCCCTTGCTGTGCTTCAGTGCTCGCTTGTACTCTCCTCATCGGAGGCCTAATTCAGAACCCACTCCTGTCATTACTCCATAACCAGCCTTCATTTAACCTTTTTCCAAAGCAGAGATGCAGTCTGTACAACAGTCACTCATCATATGGCAAATAAACCCCTGGCACTAGCCTGAGCTGCTAGGTAGTTTTAGCCCGGCGTGTGTACATATTTACTTAGTCTTGTTGTGGTTGGATTGACGTATCACAACGAATATTGTAAGTTGATATTTTTGCATGACTGTCAGGAAACACGAAATACACTATATACTCCTGATTATCCCTACTTTTGAGTAACTACCTTTGTGCGAATCACAGTCTGTCATGTCACCTGCTGCTCAGCAGGCAAGCTACCCCTTAGGAAGTTTGACAAGGAAGTGTGAGGTCAGAGTCGATATTCATGGCCACAGGAACCCTGCTGGGGTCAGGGATTTAATCAATATTTCTTAATGAAGACGGTGTGAACAAAATTACAGAAACAATATAGGGACATGGCAACTTTGTAAGTAACTAAGATAGCAGTTACAAACACAGCCTGGGAGGTGAGTCATAATAGGGTCTGACGATGGGTACGTCTATTGATAAAATTATGAAATATGTCTGGGGGATCAGTTTAAAAAGTTTTTAAAAAGTACATGTCAAACAACATCAGCAAAGTGGAACGGTGACTGTTAGAAGGGAATAACCAGACTTAGCAAGAGAGCCACCGAAGACCACAAACATGTGGCTTCAAAAATCACCACGAAACTGGATCAGCATCTTTATTAGCCAGTCTAACCAAAATATTGTAAACTTTAGACTTTGCGCATTTAGCCTGGTATAAGGCTCACAACACTTGAACCCTTCAGCAGTGGGAAAAGAAATCTTGTATCATTTTCCCTACATCCAATTTGGTTTACATTTGAGGAAACTCAGAAGATGCCATCAAACCACCATCAATGAAAGCATGACCAGCTATCTTGAGAGAGATATTAGGTCCTCCACATGGTTGCATAATGTCCAGGATCAGGGACACGCTATGGGGTAAATACTAGTTACTTTTCAAATATTCCACAATGATGATGCCCCCTTACACATTGCCAAACATGAATGTCCTTAAAATGCATAGATGGATAGATAGATAGAAAGCACACTGTAAAGCTTGATATGTTTGCAGCTAAAATATATTGTGCAGAATTAGCACCCGCAAACTGGCAACAGTCATATTATGCATATTGTAAATATATAGTTGAACTGATTTTGGGGTACAGTGTGGTCTGGTAGTTATTTACTGCAGATGCTCTTGGTCAGATTTGTTTGGTTAATAATAGGCATTACACAGCAGTACTGTGGCTTTTCGAATGCAGGAACATGGTAGGACATTTACATGGTAATGTCTGAAATGCTGTGGTATATGGCTCCAGCTTTAATCTGATGTTCTCACGCAGGAGTGGATGGTTATGATCAGAGAACGGCGATTCACGAAGCTTCACGTCATGAAGTGGATCTGCTGGGGAAGGTCAGGTCGTCATGGCCAATATTGCACTGCTTTTGTGTTTTAAACATTCAGTGAAAATGGACTGCCTACCTTCCCACCCATATTTATAATTGTCTGGAAAAGTCCCCATGAGATATTGTTTCTCACAACTTAGCAAACTCAACAAAACTTAACAATCAAAGGCCCAAAGAAAACCTGCCTGGATGAGTGGACTCTTGTATTTCAGAAAATGATGGTGCGGCGATCCGCCGTCTCTTACATCTGAGTGAGCTTACGATCTGACATGTTTATGTCGACGCAGATCAAACGCATGACGACGACAGCCACATTTCCAGCACGTCGAAGCGTAAACGCAGAGGCTGCCTCCAGCTCGCACTGCACTCTTTAATTTTTGCGTACTAATGGGTTGCTCATTCATCTTCCTAACTTAGCAGGGGGAAGAGAAAACTTGTCATCCAGCAAAAATCTGGGAAGTGCTTCTGAGCAAGTTTATGGGCAGCAAGGATATGTCTTAAATACTACGTCTGAAGGTCATCATCTAAGTCGCTCTTCGGGAATACTTCAAACGTAGCCCTGATGCTATACTGGCCCGACCGCACGTTACCCCACACCCCAAAGCAAAACCCCCCGTGCAAACACAGACCTTAGAGAAAACGTGTGCCACATTTAAAATGAAAGAGTTCCCTCTCAGGCTGAAAAAGCACGTGTTATTTTATCCCGCCTTCCGACCTTAATAAAATATTAAAGTATTCCGCAATCTATTTATAAATAAGACTTCAAAGTGTTACCTAGTTAATATAAATGTTTTATATTTTTTTGATTGCAGACACAGATTTTTATATAATTTAAGTTATCCTTGTGAGGTCCCCACAAGGTAAAAATTAGCAGGTTTTTATCACATTGTGGGGACATTGGGTCCCCACACTGTAATAATTACAAAGCGTCCGCCCCCCCCCTCCCCCCCCCCG
>JAODKM010000002.1:6935502-6947321 GCA_026780845.1 Petrocephalus sullivani
TATCGGGGCGCTGTTTCGCCACAGTAAGTTCCGGCAGGCCTGCCGCTTCTGCGGGAGGGCGGCGTCCTTCGCGGCCGGGGGAGCCGGCGAAGCCCGGGGCCGGGATGTAGCGAGATTTCTCTCAAAATAGGCATGAAAAAAAACGAGTGAAATCAGCTGGTTAAAGATACAAGCGACGTGGCCGCAGCTCGCAGCCCGCGTTTAATTTCAGCGTTACGGCATGAGCCCCATGATCGCGCCCCCATCCCGCCCGCTTCCCTTTAAATGGCGGGCGATAAGGAGCATAATGCGGGCGTCGTGGTGCCTGTATAAGGAGCAGATAAGGAGCCCTCCTAAGGGTCGGCATGTGCCACTTTATATGTAACCCCGAGTAATAAGCACTGGACGGTGTACACAACCACAAAAAGAAGGGCGCAGAGCCGCTTCCCCCCTAACACGACTCCGTGCTTTCTGCATACAGTATGATGGATCGCTTTTATGGGAATAGCGAAGGGTGCGGGGCCGTGCGCGCACACACACGGCGCTCTCTCCGCGGATCCCCGCCGCCGAGCCGCCCGTGTAGGGTCGCGGCCTGGTTATCCGCTCCCGAGCAGCGCGGAGCCGGAAATCGCATTATCGCCGCAGCGACGCCGCCGCCACAATAGCCCGCGCCAGGGTGCTGGTTTTCCCTTTCTTTTGACCAGTGCGGCCTGCTTCGCCCTGCGTTTCTTTCCCCCCCTTTTTTTTCTTCCTTTTTGGGGAAAACGCGGATAATCTTATCGCGCTTTGTAACCTAAGATGGAGGAAGTCACGCCTTTGTTGGGATAGCGCACAAATGGCGCGCTCGCCGCCGCCGTCACGGCAGCCTGCTCGACGCGAGTAAAGGGCGTCGATCCGCCGTGCGGCACACCGGGCGGACGGCGGCTTCCTCGCGTCTCCCGGCGTCAAAGGGCGTAATTAGGGGCGCTGGGTGCTGCTCTGGAGGCACCATTGTGAGCCGGACCTCGGAGACCGGGGGGATGGGCGCCGTGCCGATCGCTCGCTCGCAGATACGGGCGGCACTCGCTGTAATGTAACCAGGGGCAGGTCGGCGGCGAGGAAACAATCATGTATTCCAGGCAGAGCCGTGCATGTTAGACATGTATCCGGGGTGCAAACTTTCCCAGCAGGCCGATACTTCGAGCTAACGGGGGGGATCTGCTCTCGTTTTGTAAATTGGCGTGTTTTTATTTTTATTATTATTATTATTATTTTTTTTTGAAGGAGCCGCCGGTGGAACTGATAAAGTGGGGAGAATGAGCGCAGGGTCCCGGCCTAGTCGTGCCGCCGCGGCTGGGATTTCGCAGAGCCACTGTCGCGAATCGCGGGGAACGCGCGCCCGGCGCCCGCATCCGAGGCCGCCCCGGTCGGTCTCGCTGTGACCGAGTGGTAGGTGGTAAGATCGTGAGGCTTTTTCGCCGTCCGGGCTCGGAGTGCGTTTCGCGGCGGGATATTCGGCGAGCAGCCTGCGTCCGTCGCCGCGCGTCCCTCCGCATGTGTACGCCGCGCTAGCAGCCTCGCCAGCTACGGTAGGCACGATATCCATCGGCAGCTTTGTGCCCGCTAAGCTTTTTGTTATGCGCACGATATAATGTAGCACTTTTAAACGAATGTCAACTTCACTCGAGTCTAGACGGGGCACCACGGTGCGTCATTTTCTTTTCTTTTTTTTTCTGCTCTGACTACCTATTACTGTAACTAACATGACCGGCAAATCGTAGCGATCTTCCGAGCTCGTGTTTGGGAAAATAACGATATAAACATCTGTTTTCCAGAACGTATATGCTAAGGGCAGCTCTGCTTCTTTGCCGGTTTAAATTAGTGTAGTCTTGCAGATATTTAGTTATTATTTATAAATATAAGAATAATGACCGCATGAAAGCCTTTCGAAAATTGGCAGTGTTTGGTTCTTGCCAATAGTGGCAATCAGATGTGACAAAATTCAATTCTTTTATAAGGAAAGAGAAGTAGATGCTTTGCATATCATGTATTTTAGTGTCCAAGTGTTTCAAATGTTATTTGTATGGTTATTATACTGTATGTTTATGAACATTTGCTTTTCTATTGTCAGGATGGAGCAATGACAGAATGAATCAGCCATACAAACTGACAGTTAGGGATGCCTTTGAGTGCTGCTCAAGCTCTCAAGAGCACCAGGGTGCCAGCGGTCTCATCACCTCCTATGGAAAGCCGTACGTTACCAACCTTGGGCTAGACTCTCCACTTTCCCTGCAACTGTCGACGTCATCCACGTTCAGATCTGCCTCGTCTTATATGTACAGCCAGCAGGGTCTGTCCTGTTACAGTCCCCTAAGGAGGCTCCAGGATTTAACGTCCATGGTGCACAGGCCAGACCTGGGAATGCCAGAGAGGAATCCCCTGGGCCATAATGATTTGCACGAGCAGAGCCTTATGGGGGGTACTGAATATGTGACTGCCCTGAAGGACACAATTCCATCACCTGGCAACAATGAAACAGGAGGCTATTTGGCTGGCCAGGATGTAGAAAGGACCAACTTCAACCCAGCCAGCCCAGTCTGCCAGGAGCACACTAATCCCATCACCAATGGCTGCCTGCACTTTGAATCGACTTTATTCGAGAACGGGGACAGTAAAGATGGGGAGGATCTGCCACTGTTGAAACACTCATTGAAGAAAGACAGAGAGGCAAAGGTTGACGACACGAGCACTTCTGAAAGTCCTGGGGTGGATTTCACTGCAAGCAGACAAGACCTTAGTGTCCACAAGACTTTGGTGGCCAAGAACATAACGGGCCATTGCCCTGCACTGAAAAAGAGTCCCTCGCCTTCTTGTGATCTGACTCACGTGGAGAGCTGGGATGAGGATTCAGACAGTGAGTGCGAGGAGCTCATGTCCGAGAGTTGCTCGCCTGACTTTGGAATAGCTGCTGTGGGAAGTGGCCATCTTTATAATGCAGCTGACCACTCATCTAAAGGCCTGAAAGTTAATCCTGTAAGATTTCTTGCACACAGTATATCCTTATTTTCCTCTGTTTTGCTAAATCTATGATTACTTATATGCTGTGCTTTTTGTATCTGACTCCTACAACAGACATTAACCATTTCCACATCTAGTTTTGGTTTGTCTATACCAGGTTATTCTTTAAGAATTTTTTTTTTGCCTTTTGTTTTTTTCTATGGAAATATGAAAAAGGTCCCATTTTACAAAAGCTTGTTTTAGCTTGTGAATTATTCTTGAGGTGTCTAGCTTCTAATATATAAAGCAATATCAATTCACATTGATTCTCTTCACCACCCAGGCCCATTATCTAAATCCCGTATTAAATTAGATCAACACATAGATATTTTAGTGTTTATAGGCTTTCTCTCTAATCCCTTTTTAAGTGTTAAATATGTCGCTATTAACAAAGTTTGACTTCTCGCAATTTTGAAGAAAATTTTACACATTGTTGCACGTCTTATTCCGGTAAATACACAAAGTTTGTACCTCCCCTGTTACTATTTAGTTTTACAGTAGATTTACAGTAGTATAACTAACTGCACCTTCATAATACCTTTCTAATGCATTTGTCTAACATTCAGTGCATCGTCATAATGCATTCATAGAACATTCATTAGCAGCATGTAAGTATACCTTTAACATCCTAACATACCTTAATAACTTTATTATACATTGTCAAACATTATTGATTGTATGTTATAGCTGTTATGACTACTCAGTGAACTTATGAATGCAGTGTTTTAAGATATGTTAAGGTATACTTACATGCTGCTTATAAATGTTCTATGAATGCATATTACGAAGGTGCACTGAATTTTCCGTGAAAGAATAGTGAATGCATTATGAAGGCGCAATCGATGTAAAGTGTTGCCTAATAGTTTCTTACCTCTGGCCAGTTTTTTTATGAAGCCCTCTGTTATACTTGAGGCTGTATTTACATTCGTCATATTTACATTTTACATATTTAGCAGACGCTTTCTCCCAGCGCAATGTACACATGAGGGTAATGGCACTTTGCAAACATACATGCCATCAAGGAGCATAAGTGCAGCTAGGGTGAGCTTCGAGTGAATGCCCAGGTACAAATGTCAGCCGTATTGGAACGGGAGCTCAAGTGAACGCTCATTCTTAACACTGTTAGTAGTTACTTTGTCATAGACAGATACAAAACACTACTAGTCTTTGCTTTACTTTAAGTCTATCAACAAACATCCAGCTTTATTAGTATGTAATTGGGCTAACTATGGTCTATAATACATTCCTATCAAACAAATTATGATGTTTTCCCACAATAGACAATGTAACAGGTTCAGAACACATGATATCATAAACCAAATTAGTGGCTCTTATTCCGAATGAAGTTGTGGGTGATACAATTGGTCAGTGTTTACTACTGTAGCTTATACCTCCAGTTTTATGGGCATTAACTTGTTTTATTATTCTTTTTCTTTGTAGCCCAGTAGCCCAAAGAAGCGACTCATTATAGACGTGAAGTACTCACTCGGCGAGTTAGTGTGGGCAAAGTTCAACCGGAGACCTTGGTGGCCCTGTCAGGTTACAAATGACCCGAAATATGGAACACACTCCAGGATGAAAGGTGGGTTTCTTTTGTCACCTAAACCACAGAAACCTGTTTAATAAAAAAGTCATTAAAATGAACTAGTGTCCTGTGGCCACAGCAGCTGTTTAGTTATTGGTTTTGCGTATGATACAGTAATGTTTCTGATCTATTCCAACTTTTAACCCAGGAGATGATAGCATCTTTTTACAGCTCCAGTAAAGTTGGGGTTGTGTCGGGTGTAAACAGGATACATAGGCGTAAATGAATTGTGTTTGGGGAATCCTGAAGCAATCAGTGAAACCGTATCCTAAGATAAAAATGTGTCATATCAGATTTTTAAGGTATAAGAAACATTGAAGTCAAGTAAATGCTTCCATCGACCATTTATAATACTTCAAACAACAACACTGACTTAGTAACCAGACTCGAGAGCCAACAATCATTTGAGCAGCGGTGGAGAATGAAAAGTAAAACCATCAGTAACTTAGCTGCACCTGGATGTCTGGGAAGGGAGGCTTTTGTCAGGGCCAGCTGACATGAGCCAGTCAGTCCACCATGGAACCTAGCAGGCCTGTGTAGTTCATCAATATTCTGTAAAGCATGGTTGAATTCTCATTCCTACATGTCAAGTAATGTCAGCTGTCACAAGCTAAATGTTCATCACTGTTTGACAATATCACTAGCCATTTCGAAATTTAGGTAGGACTGATTAGCATCTAACGTGGAGATTGGTTGGGAAACAAACCATTATGTAAGTATATTCCATTGTAGTTGGATAATGTGTCCTCTGCATTTACCCCTATGTGTGGGATAGCAATGGGCAGCTGTTATTTAGCATCCGGGGGGATGCTACCTTATTCAGGGTACCGCAGTGGTATAGGTTGAGGAATCGAACCAGCAACTTTCCAGTCACAAGCAGGCTTCCCTCACCATTAGGCTGCCCGAAAAATTTCTCATACAATCATTAGGACAATGACATTGGAGCTGCTGGTAGATTCACTGTAGATAAAGTGCTTACAGTTTTTGCTTAAGGGTAAAATGGCAAAAAGTTTCTGTAACAAACTATACTTTGGTTTCAAATTTGAATCATTAAATTCTGTGCTGCCCACTGGTCTGTTAAATATGCTTATCTAAAATTTTAGATGTATTGCTGTTTAGCATAATTGATTTTAGTAATAATTTACATGTATGGCATTTGGCAGATGCCATTAGCCAGAATGACTTACATAAGTGGCTCAGAAGACCCTCAGTCAATACATTCTGATACTTCAATATAAACTGGCCTAAAAATACTATCCGTCTAAAGATTCTGTCTGAAAATAGTCTTTTTATTTTAAAAATAAGAGTATAATACTTGAAGTATTAATTCAAGTAATTTTGAAAGGGTTAGGTCTTTAATCATTGTTTGAAGATACCTAGTGACTCAGATATTTGGACATCTGTGGGAAATTCATTCCACCACATGGGTGCTAAAACAGAGAAGAGCCTAGATGCATGTCTTCTTTGCGCCTTGAGAGATGGTGGGACCAGTCAAAAGGGGTTGAGGATTGGAGAGAGCATGGTGCAGTGCCAGTTGTGATGAATGTAGTTAGGTGGGTTCACTGTTTTGAATCTGATGTGGGCACCTACTCGAGGCCTGTGGAGGGAGCATAGCAAAGTTGTGGTGTGGAAGAACTTGGGAAGATTGAAAGCGAGTCGAGCAACTACATTCTGAAGTTGCAGAGGACAAATGGTGCTCAGAGGCAGACCTGCTAGCAGTGAGTTACGGTAGTCGAGGCATGAGATGACAAGGCTTTGAACAAGTACCTGAGTGGCCTGTGTGGAAGGAAATGGACATCTTTCTGATGTGGAAGAGGAGAAATAAACACGAGTGGGAATGATTAGCAAGATGAGACAAAAAGGACAGGTGATTGTCCATGGTAACCTCAAAGTAGCATGCGGTGACTGAAGGACAGAGCCGAGAGTTTCCAAGGGAGATCACAAGATCTCGGTGTGGGGATGAATTAGCTGGGATGAAGAGCAGTTCAGTTTTGCTGGGTTTGAATTTCAGCTGATGATTTATCATCCAAGATGAGATGTCTGCCAGACATGCAGAGATCTGAGTGGAGACTTGAGTGTCTGAGGGAGGGAAGGAGAGGATAAGTTGAGTGTCATCTGCATAGCAGTGGTATGAGAAACCCTGTGAGGATATGACCTCAGTTAGAGATCTGCTATAGAGGGAGAACAGAAGAGGACCAAGAACCGAGCCATGAGGGATGCCATTGGAGAGTCTGCGTGGAGCAGATGTGGTTCCTTTCCACATCACTTGATATGACCAGCCTTCTATGTAGGTAGCAAGCCATTGCCATGTTGAGCCACAAATTACAAGCTTCATAAGGATGGACAGGAGAGTCTTGTGGTTGACTGTTGAATGCTGCTGAAAGGTCAAGGAGGATGAGGACAGATGACAGTTTTGCCGACCTGGCAGCATGTAGATTCTTAGTGAGAGCCAAGAAGTCAATCTCTGTGTAATGTACTGCTTTGAAGCCATATTAGTTAGGATCCTCAAGGTTGTTCTGAGAGAGATAGAGAGACAGTTGATTGTAAACTGTGCTTTCAAGGATTTTTGAAAGAAAAGAGAGATGTCATACCAGTCAGTAGTCGCTGTGGGATTTAGTGTGAGTTTCTTCAGGATGGGAATAACCCTGGCTTTTATGGATCTATTAATGATAGTGGTGATGAAGGGGAGAAGGTTGAGAGATTGAGAGAGCATTGTCGAAGGGATTGGATCTAATGGGCAGGTGGTAGGATAAATATTGTGTACAATGCTTGAAATAACTGTTATATTGCCTGCCTTGATTTCTGTAATAATTATTCATAATAATGATTTATGATGTAATTGAAATATTTTAACTAAATTTGGAAAAAGACATTATGGACAATTGACTTTCGGTACAAAAAAACAATTTGAGGTAATTAGCGGAAAATATAAATCTTAAACAAATGCCTTATTTGGCGGTTGCTGGCATATATATATATATGTATTTTATTGTTATTTGATTTATTTTGCCATTACCTTTAATGTGTCCCAGGCATCTTGCTCAAGCTAGGGAACCATATGAGGTTATTAATTTGCAACGACTATGGATTTGTGATGTATTTCGCGGTGCTGTCTTGCAGACCCGAGCCGCAGACCTTGTCGCCAGTATTTTCTGAGGACGTTTGGGGAAACTGTAGATCAAGCCTGGGTCCCTGGGAAGGCCATTCTTCCATTTCAAGGCGGCTACCAGTTCGAGAAACTTCCAGTGCTGCGAAGGAGAGGAAGGCAAAAGGACGAAAACTATAAATACACTGTAATTACAGCCGTTATCAGCATACTGGGATCTCGGGCAGTTTTTTTTTGTATTTCTTTGAATTACTTTGTTTCATGTAAATATTGCATCATTTGACATTTTTATTCTGTTTTGGATATAGTAAGTGAACTCCACATGAACGTCATGGTTTGCCTGATTGTGAGAAGGTCTATTATTATCCCACCTCAGATACCACGGCGGTTATTGGAGTCATGGAGAATCAGTGTGCTGGAGGCTGAAGCTCTACTTCCAGAGCCACTGAAGAAGGCCCTTCCTGTTTCCTCTCCCATAAAGAGTAATTTAGTGAGAGACGATGGCATCCTGGAGACACCGTCCTGCTCGTCTCCTAATATGTCCCCCTCATCAGGTTTCCTCTCCAGCGGAAAACCCAAGACCCCTCAAGTCAATGAATGCAGCGGAAAGAAACCACTGGTCAGAAAGAAGCAAGGTGTTTCACCTAAGAGACACATTCTTGAAAAAGAAAGGCTAGACTTTGAAATGTTATCAGGCACTACAAAGGAGAACAACATGATCCTTGTTTCACCAGACCAATTTAAAAACAACACCAGAGACAATCGGCATCCTGAAACTGATTCATTACCTGGGATCTTGTCTACCAAGTTTCCCGAATCACCACCCATAAAGGATCAGAGTAAGCCCTCCTTGCCCATTAGAAAAGATGTAAGAAAGAAACCGGCACGGAAGTCCATGCTGCCAAATCATGCGAGTAGGGAGAGAAAAAGTTCTGAAGGAAATGGGAATAGTATCGAGACTGCCTTAGAGCATTGCGTTGCTGATAACTTAACTTTGGGCATCACTCCTTCATCTATAGGAAATTCAGAAGGCAGCAGTTTAACCGGAGGCCTGGATCTGTGTCACCTTTCAAAGACCCCTCTGGACAGACTTTCTGCCAGTAATCACCTCATAACAAGAGCTTTAGCAATGGAGGAGAAACTCAAAGAGAAGCCGCTATCCAGTCAAAACTCTGAGCCTCCGTTTCCCAATTTTGATACAGAGGAGGATGTATTTGTCAAAAAAACTCCACCTGATAAACTGAAATTAGTGGATAAGCGAGCAAAGAATAAAGAACCTCCTTTAGTTTCCCGTGACCAAAGCTCCCCAGCTACCGTCCTGAAATTTGCTGAATCTGAGAAAAATAATGGCTCAAATGGATCATCTATAAAATCTGAAGATGAGGGATGCTCAGTCTCGGGATACCGTGATTCTACAGTGAATAAGAACAGCTCATTGTCAGATGTTTCCTCCTGTGGCTCCCCCTTACCATCACCACCCGTGGATGGTTTCCATGATGTCAACTTGATATCATTCAAGTCCTTGGCGAATGAAGATGGGAATTGTAGCAAGCCTGGTACTTTCCGAGCAGATACAAACTACAAGTTCAGTACCTTTCTGATGCTGCTAAAAGACATGCATGATAGTAGAGAAAAGGACGGCACTCCTTTGGTTCTTGGGCGGGGTGCTAATGGTCCTACCTCTGCTCTGATTAAAGAAGAACCGTCTCTTATGTCTCCTCTGTCAGGAGAAAGATTGGCATGTGATACGAGGGTTGAATTCTTTGAGCAGAACTGGACGTCAGCAGTCAGGCAGAAGGGGACAGCACTGATTTCAAAGGGCTCCAGAGTAAAGCCCAAAAGGGTAAGACAAAAGCCAGTCTCAAAAAAGAAAAATATTAGAGACAAAGCAGAGAAGGACTTTTTATTTACAGAAGTTGAGCGCATTTCAAGCCTGAATCAGCAATCTAAAAAGCAATCCTTATTGTTGACCAAGAAAGGGAATGGTGGCAACTCTCATTTGGGGGCTGCTTATGGGAAGGACCACCCCATTGGCCCAGCTGAAGGGGCAACAGATTCATCTGCTGACTATGCTGAACTTATGACTGACAACTGTGGCCTGAGCAACATCGCTAGGGTAGCACCAAAAAAGCGCTGGCAGAGGTTTGAGGAAGGTAGCACTGACTTGCTGAAGTCTGAGGAATATAGCAGTAGTCTCAGTGACCAACCACTGACTATGGTGCCTTCAGAACACAGTCGGGCCTGCAGAGACAATAATGATAATGGTCACACTCCAGATATGTCAAGATCTTCCCATCCAAAGAAGGGGGTCAGCAAGCAGACTGACACTCAAACGTCTAAAAGTATTTCAGAGGTGAATGAAGTCTCTTCAGGTAAGTTCTCCCTTTGATTGATGAGTATTGTGCAGAGGTGTTTCATCATCAGGAATTTCTTGAAATATTTTCCATTTATTGAACAGCACATTCAGAAAATAAACGCCTCAGAAAACCAAGTAAAAGACTTCTTGAATGGACAGAGGAGTATGATCAGATTTTTTCGGTGAAGAAAAAAATGAAGAAGAGCCAAGGACCTTCTGGAATGGTCGGTGTTTTTCAATGTCATAGTATTTTCATGTTGATTTCAAATGCCATTAATTTAGTTAAGAGTTATCTGGCATTGCTCAAAGGAGAAACAGTCCCGTTTTAGGCCAAAAGTAAACTGAGCAAAGCACTTATTCATAATCTGGTCATCAATACTTTATCTTACATCATCATCCAGTAGTATCTGTCAAATCGCTGCCATTTTTATATGTTGGAAACAAATGCGTATCTCCTGCAGTTTAGTAAAGTGCTTTGGCTTCTTCAAACAGCATTGTGGGCAAATTATTGAAAGTAACCCTGTCACTGGAATGTGCCCATTGGAGTCACTGGAGTTTATATTATTGTCAAGGTTTTTTCAGTGGTTTTGCTTCAACATTGTGAATTTTACAACCAAAACCTTAATCTACATCAAAGATTGATCACCCACCAGTCAGGCACATCCTTATTTTGCCGTGTTCCAGGATAGAACAAGGGAAAGACTTACGATTCACATCTTTAACTGATCACAATTTTACCACATTATTTAAAACCAGTGCTTTCTGTTGAGGCAATGTGCACAGGTCTCTAAAGTTCCTGTTTTATTGCGTATGCCGTTTGTTAAGAGACATGTCATGAACAGGACACAGGAACATGCTTACCTGCAAAGCCTCTCCTGATGCATGTAAGGGTGTGTCTTTATTTTATGATGATGGTAATAGTAGTAGTTGTATTAATAATAACAATATAATAATAACAACAAGGCCTAAAATGGCAATCTTCTGATCATAAGCACAGAGGCGTAGATTGCTGAGCCACACACCACCTCTGTCCTGGTGTCTGGATGGCTGGAAGCCTTCAGTTTGAAAATGAGAAAAAAGGGACCAGCGTGGATAAAGACTGTGATTGGTTGAAACGCAAGCCCCTCCCTTGTTGACCCAGAAATTCATCAAACTCTGCAAAATCAGGATGTCTCTCTGGTCAGATCTAAGCGAAATGTGCTATAAATAATTTAAATTATTTGTATCATGTGTATGGGGTATCTGCAAACTTGTGAACACAGCCTACAGTCTTGTTGTTAAGCGACAATCAACCAGTTTCATAAAAAATTTCCCTTCCAGAATTATGACATAGGCAGTACCAGAGAAGAGCATCTGGACACTAGGAATATAATGCAGGATCTTCTGAATTCATTGCCTGAGATGCAGACCCCACCTCCTGAGGAACAGTCTAGGGGGCTTGTTGGACAAACCCAGACTATTTTAGAGCACACTCCTCCCCAAGACGACCTTACTCTTCCCATTGACACATTAACCCCTCCTCCAGAAGCTCCCTCTCCTTCAGGAGAGGTGGCTGATGGGGAATTGGCAAAAACAAAGTCTTCTGGTAAGCAACTTTTCTTGTCTTTTAAAGAGTCACGAGATGCATAATGTTTACCTTTTTCAGCTGCTGATTTTACTCAAGTGTAATGAGCTGTCATAACCCCTACCAGGGGAGATGCCATTCTCGATCTTGTTTTCTCTAATAACCAGGACAGGATTGGTAAATTAGATGTTTT